>LQRL01146837.1:5724-27557 GCA_001703475.1 Hydroides elegans | reverse complement strand
GTAGTTTTTTGTAAGATCAGATATTTGACTATGTACATCAATCAATAGAATTACAGTCTCCATAAAATAAAACTAGATCTAATAATGTATACTTACCGTATACATGTTGGATATACTTCAGCTGTAAACACTTGTACCACATAGCAAGCGCCACAAAATATCGCTTTTGCTACAAACGCAATTCCAGTAAATAAAGTAGACTCGGCAACATCATCGTGGAAAAGCAAGATAAACACGAGAGCAATGGTGAACAACACTGATCCTATACCGAAACCAACCTAGGGACAAAATGAAAAAAAAGTTGGTGAAAAGCATGATAACCACTATGGCAATGGTAAGGAACACTGATCCGTTACCGAAGCCAAGCTACGGAGGAAATTGTATTCAACAAAAAACTATTCAAAAACTAATGAAAAAGGGTATGATAAATGACGAGTAATTCATGTCTGATATTGTATACATAAATGCGCTCAACGATTAAATAATATTGTTTTTGTAAATGACATTATTAAGTGCCTGACCTGGAAGCGTGTGTCTAGGTACTTAAAAGCTCGTCGTGATTTGAAAGCGAGGTGTATGTTTTTTCAGGATTATTTAAGATCATAGATTATAACCTAAAACAAACCTTTTTTTGTTCACCTGCCCTTTAAGATACAAAAGTCTACTGTTTTTGTTCAAATACATATGATCCGAATAAAAACAATTATTGACTTACAAATCCTTTCCTTCTTCCAAAATAGTTATTCACAAGAATCACTGTAATCATCAGCACCTAAAATCACGTATGTTGACATCAATAAAAACTTGAAACAAAAAATATAAATAAACTATGCGTATAAAAGACACCGATATTCTAGACTCTAAACGCCAATTCGATAAGAACAATTGATATAAAGATAAAAATATAGAATCTCATATTCGCTTGCGTGAGACACATATGAATCTCATTCGATGAGTCTCGTATCGTGAGGCTCACCATGATGTCATCAAATATAACAATATCATCACACGAGACGTATATTAGCTAACATAAGGCTCATCTGTTCTTTTTAATCTCACAAAACTCTAAAAGGATGTCCACGTTTTGACCTAACGGGATACAGCAGTTTGATTCGTACGTGCGATTACTGTGTTGACTGGTCGGTCTCACAATTATCATCAATCAAATGGGAATCTGGCTCATTATATAGTCATTCAATATAAGTTTAAGACATTTAAAAGCAAAACAATTTTTTACCTGATCAGTTAAAGCACCAATCAATAGATTAACATAGCGGCTTCCAGGCAAGTTTTTGATGTTGAATGCCAAGAAATAATACGTGATGTAACTTGCAAACCTAAAAACAACAATAAACTTGCATCATATATTGTATATTGACGTGTTAAATGACCCCCAATACACTTAAAAGAGAATGTTATTTTAAATTTGATAAACATTACTAGTGATGGTTTTGAAAAGAAGACACAATACCTGCTTGAATATTTTGAATTACGGAAAGAATCGCACATAACTTAATTGAATATAGTAAATATCTGTTCAAAGATAATGTGTTCATATAATGTATTTTCACTGATTCAATATTCTGATCAAATATGTTATTCTATAATTTACCACAAAGTCATTACAGCCAAAGTCGTTATAGCCATTTGTTTCGTTCTGATCAGATCCAGATATGTATATTTGATCTTCTTGTCATGATATGACCCCAGCTTTTCTTTATCCTCTAAGCATAGAGCCGATTCGTCCTTAAAAACAGCATGAGGATCATAAATATTCGTAGATGTAGGCTATGAGTCACTATATTAAAGTCTTCTAAGACACTAGACTATATTTCTTCTGATAAACCAATCAATATGTTTGATCCACGTTATTTAATTTGGAAAGATTCCGTTAATTTAAGACAATGTATTGCCGTTGTATTGAAACTGTCATTTTTTAAATCTATTTTTATGTTTTTGCCAGCAACGTTTTGACTGCTTTTTAGAAAGTATACTACCGGAGACTTTATGGTCGAAAGCTGAATGGATGTGCACCCTACCGACAAACAAGTTAAGCCCCCCATCAGTTTTTACCATTAACGTTTGAATAATAAATCACATTTTATACATACATAATTAACATTGAAATCATTGTTTTTATCTTATTGTGTACATCCTAGTACATTAATAAGTGGAGTGTACCTATGAAATAATTTGTTCTGAAAATGAATTAGTTCAAACCTTCTATTTTGAGCACATTTGAGATACCCCTTTGTCATAAACATCAGAATGACAGATAAGCGAGCACCGATTTAATCGTAAATCAACCCACTTAAACTAATCAAACCATAACAAAATCAGTCATGGATATATGTAGCATATTGGTTGACAATATTCTGAACCAAGAATTAGAAAGTGATAGGTTTATCAATAAAACAAGTTTCAAACAAGTTTCAAAACCGTGCGCTACTGCACAGATAAACTAGAAGTGGCTTTACTTTTTGACAGTATATATTGTTGGGTACCTCGAAAACGGAAAGGTCAGGACAAGGCACTTTGTTGCGACGAGCAATCATTTTGACGATGTCTTCTGCTTCTTTGATACGACCTTGCTGGGCTAGCCAACGCGGGCTTTCGGGTATAAGCCTAAGAAATTATAAGATATGATTTTGATGCCAATGATAAAATGCCGAAATTCCTTATATTGCATATATATCAAAGAAAACATAACATTGATACAGCCTTGCGGGGCAAGCCAACGCGGGCTTTCGGGTAATAACCTAGATTGAATAAATCAACTGATAATGATCTGATCTTTGGAAAAAATCAGATTGATCATCAAAACGAGTTTTTTGCTATTAAGAAGTATTCAAGATAACCATTAACTTGAAATGGAATAAAACGATGCTCAAGAAATGATATCTGGTGGTGATTGGTGTAGGTATGACATTGTGTTGGGAAAAATACAGCCCACATTTTTTCCTGGTGCTTTATATAATTTAGGCAACACTGCTGGCGCGAAAACATTATCACGTTTCAAAAAATACATCGATTGTTGTGTTCATAAATATATTAGAATACGGATTTATTCGTATTTATCCGTATATCCTGATGAATTTACATAATGTATATAATACACCTACCACCAAAAGGGAACGTACACTACTGCAATCCCTGATGTAACGATCGTCAACCATCGCCAATTGCGTATATAGTAACCCTGAACGAATAATAAGCCTTCTAAAATGAGCCATCATCTTATTTATTTTATTCCAACATTGGCATATAATGTTAATCATACTACTATATCTTGTATTGCACCATACTTACAAAGCAAAAACAACCCGTTTCAGTTTTTATAATTTTTCAATGGTACATATTTCATACATACAAGAAGAGCGAGAAGCATTTGTGCTACGGCCCAAAACCCTATTGTTCCTGAAAATGTTCTCCAACGGCGACTGACCCATTCCAGTGGGTAGACACAACAAAGGGCCGAGTACCCACCGCTACCAAGCTACAAATTGAAAAAGAAAAGAAAAATATATCATACATGGTAACAGAAGGATGGAGAGACAGGGGAGAATGAGAGAATGAAGAAAGAAAGAAAGAAAGAAAGAATGAAGGAGAGAGAGAGACCTAGAGAGAGAGAGATAAGCATCTGTTCAATGGCACAAACCCATGTTGTTCCTAAAAAAATAAAAGGACTGGGGGAGGAGAGAACGAAAGAAAGAAAGACAGACATAAAGAAAGACAGAGCTAGAAAGAGAGATAATCATCTGTTCAATGGCCCAGAACCTTATCGTTCCTGTGGAGGTTTTCCAACGGCGACTGACCCATTCCATTGGGTAGATAAGGTACTCACCGCCATCAAGCTACTAATTGAAAAAGAAAAGTTGAATATATCATGTATACTAAGAGAAAAAGATAAATATATAGATATATACGTTTTTTCTATGGTTCAGCACCATATTATTCCTGAAAAGGTGCACCATTTTCGACGTACCGCTACAAAGCTACACATTATGATATTGGTGAAATATCCACTCTATATTCCACTTTTGATTTCAACTTTCAACTTCAACTTTCGATTTTGATGTTTTCTTCTTTTTCAGTTGCTATATCAAAATCACTTTTTTGATGATCCTCCCTTGTCGAATTTCCACTGATACCAGTTACAATTCGAACTAGGTATATTGGTGATTCTAGTTTAATTTGAATATTTCTATTCCTTTTTTTACTCTTACTTTGATTTATTAACATCGCCCTCATTTTGAAACCTTGGGGCTCTTGGCCATTTGATTATGTGTATCCAGCGTTGAGCCATACAACCTAACGACGGGTTAATTTCGCAACCAAGCCCTAACATGCACACATATGAACCTTAATATCTCATTTTATTCACGTAAGCATGTGTACTTCACTCACCCCAAGTAGAAATCGCATACAAGCATACGTCTGCCAATTTGGAGCGATACCTGAAATGAAACCTGCAATACCCAAGATGGCCACCACTGTAAACAAGACCTTCTTCCGGCCGAAGCTGTCGGAAATCTACAAAATATTACAAACATCACCAAATATATGAAACGATATAGTAGCAAAATGGGTTAGAGCAAGAACAGAAGGGAGGATTTACCAATATTCAATTGAGCGGAGTGCTTAAAAAGATGCATTTTATTTGAGTTTCTAATATGAAGTTGATGCAAAATGACTAGATTCTTTGGAAATTTACCTCTCAAACTTTATAAAAAAATATATATATGCAAAATAATTATTTTCCTTTATCTATTCAATATTTATTTTAAAAAATGACTATATTTGCAGTATAGTCTAAGTATTTTTGCTATAGCATATCAATCTGTGGTTAAGTTATATATATAGGATTACTTGGCCTGCTGTGAGTGCTCCAACTAACATTCCGGTGAACTGGATTGAATGAATGAGATCGCTTACATAGTCCAGTTCGCAAATCAAGTGCCACTTAAAACATAAAAAGGGGTCCAAAGTAATCACAAATAACTTGCTACTTAAAAGATATATAATAAAACCAAAGGACAGTTGATTCATATAGAAGTCCTATGTGAAGTTTAACATATCTTTTTTTTGTTTGTGATTCGAAATTATGTCCGGCTAATGTTATAACAAAATAGCGATTAACCTTTTGTGCTACATGACAAGTCGAACATTTTCACCTAAAACATTACTTCAAATCTTAATCAAAATACTTAATGTTGTAGCATAATTTATTATTTTATACGTTATTTAGTTTTTCAGTTAATACAGACCAGTTTTGAACTTCATATTATATTTTTGTTCGTATAAAATATAGGTCAAACTCGTTATATTTCAGCGATAACGTTATGTGACCTGAATCTAATGGTGTGTGCTATATCCCTTTTGACCTAAATGTATAGTTTATTCATATGTGTCCTCCATTTTTTTTTGTCATATCAAAATATTTTACTTATAAATGTGTCAAAATTGTTTAATGAGTGTTAGGTTATATTTCAATGTATAAGTTGCCTTTTTAAACTTCCAAAACCAAACACATGTGTGTATATATATAACATACCTCAGTTACTATGGATGTAAAATCTTTTTTAAACTCAATCTGACCGCAGTTGCATAGTTGATTTGAGTCGTTGCTTTTGAGCGCCAACTCTAGAGTCTCGTTTTCATTTGTGACGTCAATGACGTAAGAATTGTTGATTATGACGTCACTAGAGTTGTAAGCATTGGTGTCAGTGCATTGGGCCCCTGGGTTACCACCTGAATACCAAAAGTATGATTTTGGGGATTATTTATTTATTTGTTTATTTAAATAATTTAGTAATCGATTTTATACACGCTAAGCGTACATTGGCCAGATAATGATAGTGAACTTTTAAAGAGATACGTTTTAATAGTAACTCGAAATCTTGGAAATTCATTAATATCACGTATTGGAAATTCATGAAGAATGTTCAAAATGGTTGAATAATGAATAGAGTTCAAGCGTTAAAACGTATTTAAGTAGCACCATATTTTCAACATGAATGAACATTTTTATACTAGATTTTGTTCACGCAACATATCTCAATATATAGATAAGCAATAATAAGTATAAAACCTAGTTTGATCAGTTGAGCACTTTCAGAATATTCTGCGTGCTTAAGTTGGATTCTTGTGGGGACTTATTGAACCTTACCTTAAATAAATGACATTCAGTTGATTCCAATTCTCACACCTGTATATTAAATAGTCATTACAATTTGTGTAATATACATGGGCATTTACCTGTATAAACCGGAAGCATCTGTGCGAATCCATTAAAGATATCGGGAATACCAAGAAATAAGAAAATGCATCTTTGCCAATGTCCAAAGCCTCCCAGTTCATCGATGACACTTTCGTAGGTTCGTTGTTTTATTACAACGGAGTCGAGATGTTGTGACGCAACGTCAATTTGTTTCTTTTTCATGATGATATTCAACCTGTTTTTTAATTTTAAAAATACATTAAAATTAGGTTTATGATAATATTATTGATCCTGAAGCGCCAATAAATGAAATTTGAAAATGTTTAAATCAACGTATAAAAACGCTTTTGAAGGTTTTGAAGGCTTTATACCAATATCAATATACCAATATGACTTTATATCGTTTTTAATAAAATATGTAATTATGTAAGATGTAGCTCATGAAAAAAGTAGAATGTATATAATTATTTAATCGCGTGAGTTTGACCAATCTCAAGAAAGGTGAATAACCTAAATGAGCTCTTGGAAATGATATTGATAACGATCTTTGTGCTTGAAATGGTAATATTTCATGCGTTTAAACGCAATACCTTTACCCAAACATAAGCCGCGTTGACACTAAAAACTTCCAATTCGCCTTTTTAGTTGGACTTACTTTTTTTCTGAAGAACCATGCCTCTGCCACAACACGAATTAAGTGTTTTTCAAGCGAAATGCAATTTTTTGGTTTGGAATTTTCCTTTATATCATAATACATATTTGTGATTATAGTATTCCATGAATGGGATAAATATATAAATATGTTTTTGACAAAATGAAATTAAATGGTGAAAAATAAGTGATCTGATAATGAATTAAAAACCATATCACTTGTTCATGCATTTTTTCTATAATAACATAAATGCTGAGTTCGTGACAAAGTGTATATCTTATGAACGCTTTAGTGCTGTATTAAACTATATTTTTCAATTATTTTTTTAAAGAATTTTTATTTGCTTTTATCTTAATTATTCATGTATTAAACTAGATGAAATTATTGAATTATAAGCTATACTAATGACTTTTTTTGGGATTCGCTTGTTTGATAAAATGTTTTTATAATTGATTTTTGTATTTTTTTCTAGAACTATATTTTTAAAGGCTTAAGCAAAAGGTACTAAAACAGGAGTTTCCGAAGCGTCTTGTGTGAAAGACCAAACATGCCTAGTGTGCAACATAATTGATTTCGTTATCAATGATTGCAGAGAAAACGGTAGTTTTATCAAATGCAATTTGTACTGGAATAGTTTAATTTAGTGTAATTATTCCATTGCGTGAATAACATATTTTTATATGCAACCCTTAATTTTCAAAGCCTTTTTATATATTCATTTCTTTAAACATGATATACCAACATTTGTGAGGGCTGTTTCCTAACCTTTTATCATGTTTTTTTTCTATAAAGAGAGCTTTTGAACATGAACAATTAAACACGTGTTTTAAAATATAAGTAACATTACAGTTTTCTGCAGAAACATAAGCTAAACTCATACCATTCAAATACATAAACAACATTGTTTTGGTATTTACACAGTTAAACATGAAATTTATTTTCGACAAATGAAACAAAAACAAATATAAATACTTGATCACTTTAACATATATGAGACAGGTGCCAAGAATACATAAGATGTAATCCTCGAACAATCAAACAACATGCAGGATACATAAAAACTTTTCTCTCATAATGTTGCTATCTGGTATGTTAAAACCTAACATACAATTTATGCTCTTACATTAATCAGCATGCTTCATCATTTAGTCATTTTCACATATTACATAATCAGTTGCCACACCAGGCCTATTACGGGTATTCACACATGAACGGTTTTGTATATTCACACACATCCGATATCCACTGATGCCTGACAATGCTGATGCATTTCTGGTCATCTTGATCCGGCTGCGAGTATCGAGTGGGGTCCCAAGCCACGAATGTTTCAAAGTGGCATCTGTTTGAAATCCAAGACCAGCTTCCGTCCATAAATATTTACTTTGCTTTGCTTGTCTAAGTAATTTGCTAAATTCTACATGAGTACATGTTTATTGTGATTTAAAACAAATAGAAATGTTGATGAATGTTGCTATTGTTTGTACAGAAATAATTATATTTTATGTTTCAACACTACATATTTTATTCAAATCACATATGTATCTTGACAATAAGCATTATTTGAAATGATACGTGCACAATAATTAATACAACATGTAAATGAAATACTTGATTTTTTTAAAGGAGACCCTTTATTAAAGACATTATGTATTTTATAGGTTTTAACGTGTTCTACAAATACCTCTGTATGTCGTTGCAAAAGCAGCATTCAAATCAGCATTACATGCCTCTGCTAGATGACTACCTTGTTCAATGCAATAATCACGAGCCGCAAACCAAGTGCGACCAGGTGTATGTATCTTATAGCAATGTTGCTCATGCACAAAACCAATACACACTTCGAAATAAGAAAACAAAATATGTACGATTATCAATAGACCAATGGCTACTGGTTATCTTGCCTTAAATACATCCTCTTTTTGTTATAACTTAGAGCACGACCCGATTCAAATTTGATGATATATCAAATAAAAATGAAGTAAAGAGTAGCTATACTAGGGACAAGTTCTTAATAGTTGGATAAGTAGAAGGACAGTTATATGATTTAAGTATCCATTTCCTTATTAACACATTACGTACCTTCACAATTTATACCCTCGTAACCATTACAGCTACAAATATAGCTTAATGCATCGCCACTACATTCACCGTGAACACACGGTGAAGATTCACATGCATTGATTTGCTCTGCAATGCAAAACGTTTCTATGTTATATGTTTAATTATGTAATAACGTAGCTATGATGTAACTACGCACATTAACAAATATCTGATACAATCTCATTATTTGACCGATTTACATGAGCTCACAAGCATCGTTGAGGTGTCGACGACAGTGGAGTAAACAAATAATACGCTTTGAGTTAAATCAGAAACATGTTGTGTTTGTAATTAAATTTATGTTTATATATGCTATTAATGTTATTAACTAGAAATGTACTATCGTAAGGTGGCCCGGGATTTATATAAACTAATTTAAATAGTTTATTCGACAACTTCATGATAGCACCCCCTTTTTTAAGTCTGCCAAAGATGTAATTTCCATCAAACATGATACAAGTAGCTGAAATAATTAAGAAACTATGCATGGTTTTATTCAAACCACAATTATAAGTATTCCCTAGTTTATACTCCTGTTTTGTCATCTTTCATTTATTAGATTTATCTCTAGAAGCCTCTTTATATTGAAACATAGAAAAAAGTACATGGTTGATATCTTATTGCAACTGTAAATGTGCATTCAAAACCAAAGCATAATAATCAATACCTTTGCGATTAGCAACTTAGCTCAAATGAAATACAATCATAAGTTGTAAATGATGCTTGATGCTGCTTTATAAATATTTGTATTTTCCTTTATGTATACTAATTTTACCAAAAAGGTTAACACGATTGATTATCGTTTATTTTAACATTTGAATCTTTATTTTCATTTACATCTTTACTTGATTGTCTTAGCACTATGGTTTCCACCTGCTATTGAAGACGTTAATTGCCACTTGCTTTATGTGTGACGTAACAATTGCTTTGAGTAATGTTAAATACATCAATTGTTGTTGCCTAGCAAATTCTATTCGATTCTTTTAAAATACGTTTTTATTACTTAGAATGCATTTTCTCCGTTTTTGCTTCGTTGTTGGTGATTTGATGACTATAACTAATGCGTTCAAAGAGGTTAGATACTCACATGACAGGTATTAAGATTTCGAAGTGGGGCTTATCCTTAATCGCTCATTTCAAATGATTAAAAATTGTATCAAAATTATAGTTCCGCATACTTTTTAATGATTGATGTATGGCTTAGGAAATTAGCTAAAACATTGCATTTTGATGAAAAAGATAAAATTATGTTTTAATATCTTCACATCTTGCATATATTTTATAAAACATAAGCGTGAAATTAAAAGCGAAACACTACATAATCACCACGTGGTAATTACCCACGCCCAACCGGAAGTAAATTTTAGCAGTAATAGGATTGGTACCCGAAAATATGTGAATTTTATAAAAGCACGGGTAGTAGTCAGTAGTTATTCAACCGGTTATATGTCTAATATTTAATTTATAGTAGTCAGTCTTACGGTCGCAGTTGGATCCCTGATAGCCTTGGTAGCACAGACATGAATAACCGTTTACTTCATTCATACATTCACCATGGAGGCAGGGTGATGATTCACATGCACTAACGTGACCTGATTAATTTTAAAAAGTTTTAGTTTATTTCTAGTTGTTTTCAAAACTTTTGTAAAAACAATAAATATGATAAAACGCTGACTTCATTGCTGCATTCGCCATACAAGGTGATGATTCACATTCATTAACTTGACCTGATCAATTTAAAATGGTTTTAGTTTAATTCTAGTTGTTTTAAAAACTATTTGTAAAAGCAATGAATATGATAAAACATTGACTTCATCAAAACATTCACCATGAAGACAGGGTGATGATTCACATGCATTAACTTGACCTGTTCAGTTGTAAAATGTGTTCAATTGTCCATGAATCTTGCTATAAAACACACTATTTACCTAGTTTTAACAAGAGAGTCTAATTTATTCAACAACACGTTACTTACGAATGCACATCCATCCATTTTCTTCGAAAAGCTCTACATCAGTTTCATGATCGGTATCTAAGATTTCGCAATGCGGGCTTCTAAAATTTATTCCTGTGCATCCATTTTGCTTTGCACAATAAGTGATGCATTCTAATGCCATTGTTATTGTCATGTGTTCTATGACAATATAATCGCATTTAGCATTCTTAAAAACAGAGTTAAATATTTCTAACTGTACCCCTCGTACAGGGTAAAATGATATACTTAAGATAATAAAAAAGTCAAGAGTCTTATTCATACTCATTGTTGTTGCTGAATTCGCATTCAACGAATCTCAGAAGCTCAACATTTGTAATAAATAATTTTATTATTTTGTTTTAGTTTTAATTGTGAATGTAGTTATGGGAGTTATCCGATCGGTTGTCAACGAACTATAAAATAAACAGACAAAACTAGATCCAAGGAACCTGCATGAATATTTTATATTAACTATCTGATTTGTTTGATGAACGTTGCTGTTTCCAGGCAAATATGACTTTTGTTTATGTTTATCTTAGATTTTAAACCTGATGACAGGAACTGTCCATTAAGTCCTTCATGCAACCATTGCTAACATTGCTCCATGAGATCAAACAGTTTTATTTAGCAACATTTCCCTTCAATTGAAAGACATTTCAAATCAAAATAGGCGTGTCTGTGTTGAACTCATCACATATTGATGGAGCCCGCATGTTTTCTATGGCTTTGTACTGATCGCGTCAGTCAACGTAGTACACATAGGAACCCTAGATGCTCTTAGATATTTGCCACGTGAATATATTGATATGTTTAATGTCAACATTCTATATGAACCTAGTTATGACTGTCCCATGTCTAAACTTATTAAAATGGAATGTTTATGTAAGGTCAAATAGTTTAATTTAACTTATATTTACAGACAATGGAACGTCATTTCGTACACATAGCAGTGTGTCTATATTCAAGCCATCAGTTACTGAGGAAAACAACATTCTAGCCTGGACTAAGTACTAACAGCGTTAAGACATGTTCACATGGAAAGCGGCAAGCGGCAAAATACTAATATGTACTTTATTAATCCTGCCGCAAGTATGACAAAGAACATATAATTATATTGTCGCTTGCCGCCTCCGGAGTTAACATGCCCTTAGTCAGCACAGTGCATATTCAGACCCTCGATGTGGCTGGATTTGATGTTGACGTTTATTACAGTGTCAAGGTGCAACACTTAAAAACATAATTATGATGGACTATGATGCAATATTTTTATTTATAGAATCCGGACTATTTTCTGATTTTTCAAAATCAATTTTTCATGATAATCAATATTAACCAGAATTAATGTTTATTTACATGGATTATATTCCTATCCTTGATTATTTGCACGCGTAACTTGTTCTATGATCTGCCCTAAATGCCAATATGATTAAATTTATCACATAATTGCAAACGATGGCATTTCCATTCTTTTTCAATAACAGTGTTTCATGTCATCAAGGGAATTCAATATTCATATTCAATATTTTAAGGTGTTAATTGCACTCAAGGGTCAAAATGAATGCATTCACCTTTCGGCTTCAATGCATCCAATTCGACCAATTGGTTCAATAAATGCAGTATTGATCCTACATAAGGTATTCCCATATTGTTTTTAATTTACAATGTTTAATAATATGCGCTTCGTACATACACCCTATATTAATGTATTAACAAAGTGTATATAGTTGATTCGATTTGTGAATATATGTATAATAGTTAAGGCATATATGTGACATGGATTTCTATAGTTGTTCATTTTTTGATTTACTAATATACTTTTATACTTATTTAAACATTAGATATGTTTTAATTGGCTTCGTATAACTGACATATCCATTCATTTATGGCTCTCGCCTTCTATCAAAATACTACATTGTTAAATGTATGTATTTGGATGTATTTGTATTTATGTATATTTCTTATCCATCTTTTAAAACATTAATGTGATTTTTTATAAAAAGCACAACCATTTTTTCCGAACATATAATCTCATTCCAATTAAGAATGATGACAAACATAGAATTTAAGGTGCAAAGAATACACTTCCGATTATATTTTTTGTAGTAAAACTATGTTCATGTAGTAATAGCTTTTATTTGAAAAAATATGTGGTTCTCATTGATTGGGATTTCAATTGTTTTGATCAATGGCAATTTTAGCATATACTTAATATATACATGTATATTAATTGTAGGTTTGTCTAATATTATTTGTTTTCTTGTGATCCAAAATCCAAATAATAAAGATATTATGAATAAAATAAATTGAGGTAATGGCACTGGCAAACGGTGTTTATGATACTGTATTACTTATATCCTTATGTTTTTATTTTGAATTCACAATAGAGACATATCCGTTGTCACAGCTGTACTTTGAATGTCGCACGTGAAATGAATAAAATGAACTTTAATGATGCATTTATCTTATACGCGATAAATAAAGTTAAGCTTAACTTATCTATACCCAAACCGTATTTTAACATACTTTACGATGAACACCCAAACCGTAATAAACCGTAATTATTACGTCACTAGGATTTGCTGCTTAAATATGTGGTTAACTCATCTTTTTCATGAAATTATGGACAGCTGTGTTTGGATTCATAGCTTTCCCATTAGATACTAGATTTATTAAATTGATTTGTCCTGGTAAAGGTATTTATTTTATGGTTTTTAACAATTTGAAATAATAATTGTCAAGCTGTGTTAAACATTACTGCAAAAAAAAAATCCATGCCTTTTTTCCTCAAATTCGCTGAATTATGATTGATCAATTTCCTTATTCATAAATTATTATATTAAAAAACGAGCTCTTTATAAAATCAGCAAACTGTATATCTATTTGAAAGGTCATTGACATAATAATTGTTGGGATCTATGATTGCATCTAACGACATAATTATGAGATAAATCGGTCGCTCATAAGCAGATGGAGGCGTGGCCTATGCAGCTAAGTGGCTGGTCAGTCATGCCAGGGGTCCCGGGTTCAAATCTCGGTTCTGATATTTTTCCATTCACAAATATTGAATTTTATCCTAAAATATGAATATATATTTCAAAAGCTATTTTCTAGTAAATGGTTTGTCCAAATAATGTTTTCAGTTTAATAAACTTGATGATAATCTTAAAAGGGCGAAACGTAATTATTCACGGTATTTGGGAAGAGTAAATTACGTCATAACGCGGTAGCGAAAGAGTTAAATATATTTCAAACAGTCTGCTAGTTATAAGTGTAGCGCTAAACCGACATATAGTCAATATTGTCTGGCTAAACTTGAAAATATAGAAGCTGTTTTAAGACAAGAAACTCATGTAGTTTGTTTTTGTTTTATTGCTTTTTACGATTCAACATCACTGGAATCCTGTCTCAAAAGAGTGCGTTGGCAGAAACAAACATCGAAAGTGTAGTTGAAATTTCAGATATGATTCATGTTTTCTGTAAATATCTTCGGCATTTCGACTCATAATAAAGACGTTAACATGTTTATATATTCATTGTCTGCATGCCTTTTATAAGATAAGAATTCATAACACACATAACATATGATACACTAATAATATATAATAAAATCATATAACGATTTTCTTAACAAATTATACTGCACAACATAACATGGCAACTTTCAACAAAAAATGTATAACAATCATCATACACCACTTAAATTTGGACTTTAAATCTAAAACCAATATCAATCCGCTAAATAGATTCAATAAAATACTTAATTACTTCATATGTATGCACTGAAAAAAAACTCAATAGTTATTATAAGACGTGCATTGATTCAAAATTATATATGGGGTGTAATATAATACATTGTGTTTAAATCAAAATGGAAATTGAAATACTGTATGTTACATTTTTCAAATCTATAGTTCCTATATTAGAAATAACCCCTGGTGTTGACATATTTACATTAGACAGAAACAAAATATATATCATTAACCACACATTACATTGCTGAAATCTTTAAACACTGTTCGTTCAATTTAAGGACTGAATAAAGCCTCGAAAACCTACATAAACACAACTTGCATTTATAATGTATGGCTTATAATTTAACTATATCTGTTTATGAAAGTTATAAGCAATTAGTGCGTACTTAGTAAATGCACATTGCTAGTAATTATGTAAAAAATCAAACCATTTCTCATGAGGGAATATTTAGACACTTAATTAGATTATATCCAAAGTATTAACACGATTTCAAGCTCGTTTGTTGTGTTCATATATTCATCTAGTTTAAAACTAAATTCATCATACATGATATCATTTTTAGCAAAACATCATAATACAAATCACCATGACTGGTATATTGCATCGATACTATCAAACTGTATTCATAGTTATCACATGATTTTTAACCTTCCATATAAAACATATATTTACACACATAAATGTAGGGATATCACTCACAGTATGTATCGTTCACACCACACTGTTACGGATATGCACACATGAATTTCCTTTCTGCTTCACATGCCTCAGATAACCACTCATGTCTTTGCATGCTGAGACATCTGGTATCATTTGGAGCTGGTTCACCATGTCCAGGTTTCCAAGGTGTGACGGGTCCGAAATTGCATTGATTTGACACCCATGACCAGTTTCCGTCCATGAAGGTTGCGCCGAGCCACACTAAGAATCAAATATTTCATTAGTTCACATGGATACTAATTTGTGTCGTCACGTAAAAGGGATATAACATAAAACATATTAAACACTGAAGTTTGGTTAAAGAGTTTTGATAAAGACCAGCATATGTTATAGGTCATTTCTTGAAACACATATTTCATTTGAATCGTATATTAACCTTAACAATTTACATTATTAGCAAATATGTTTATGGATATTTGTTTTCTTAAACAATTAATTGATTCAAATCAGATTTCAGCCTGACAATTAACATTCATTTCAAGAAAAACAAAACTTTTTTTTCTTAAACAATTATCTGTTTTTCTAAAAACAAAACATTATCTGAACAGTGTCTCAGCAAAGATAAAAATATCAAACTCACAGATCATTTAAGAACAATTGCTCTAGATATATGACAACAAACAAGTATAGCTTTGCATAAACTTATAAACCCATACCTTTGTACGACGTTGATCGGTTTGCGGTTATTTCAGCATTACAGTCTTCAGCAAGTTGACCACCTCGCTCAATGCAATCTTCACGAGCTTCGAACCAATTGAGAGTGGATTGGATATTTTTATAACAACGTTGGTCATGCACAAATCCAATGCACTCTATATAATGAAACATATAATGTCAGTAATGGATTATCGCTGGTTTTACTCTACTCCGTTTGGTATTTTTAAAGGGTAGTATATGCATTAGCATCTAAGCCAAGTAGGTAACTTATGACGCTATATCTGTGCAAAAATTAGTTTTACGAACACGAGGTTAGATTTTCGTACGTATTCTTAACATATTTACGTAGACGATGTAGATAACTTTTCTAGGTTGTAGAACTAGGAATCCTGTGATGAAATGTGGTTTAACATAAATTAGTTTACAAAAAAAGTATTGTGGGGCTTTTAAAAGATAACTTTAGATTTCTTCATTCCGTCCTTCTACATATTTCTAATAATAGAATGAATTAGTTTTGAATAGATATTATGTTTATTTTAACGTATTCATATAAAATAAGTTACAAGATTCAAATCAGAATCAAGTTACCTGCTATATCCCAAACAACAATCCTTTTAAAATGAGTAAAATCCATAACAATTTCAATAAAGATTGTCCCGTTTTATGATTAATATTAAGTATTACTTTGTTATTACATGTATATTAATACACTAACATTTACTTATTTATTGCCTATGGGTTACCATGCAGGTTGTAAAAGCGGGCAACCCCTGACCAGATAATGGACTCATTATTTACTCATATACTAAACTTGCATATTCTAAGTGATAGATGAAACCCCAAATCCTATTTGACAACATTTGCAATAGATAAAAACCGTTTGCAACTCAAACAAATATACATCTGTAGCGATGCTTATAAGCACAACAACTGAATTATATAGATCATCAACTTGATTGCTAATATGAAAAAAAAACACTAAACAAAATCACAATTAAACCATAATATTGAGAAAAACATGTTTCATCAACCAAATGCCCATTCTACCTCTAAACACGTGGTCGAAAATCTATACCTCGTAAAATTACGAACGTAAATTTATAGCACCAAATTTACGTACGTCTAACGTGGGTAATGCGATCGTCAAACGATCGTTGGAACCTCGTTAAATTACGTACGTAAAGTTAATATTTATTTTACGTACGTATAACGTGGGTCATACCCTCGTTAAACGATCTTACACCCCACGTGTGTGATTTTGTTTTTTGCGCAGATATAGCGTCATAGTAACTTTTCGCACTTATATGACAATCGTAGTTTCGATAATTTTAAAGAATATACCTATTCCACAACATATTCAATAAACTAAGTAACAACTACTAACGTTCTCTCATATCTCTTTTATTTTAATTGAAATTGTCTCAAATAACACAAATAAATAACAAAAGTATTTGTTGGTGTATTATAAGTTGAATACCTTGACAATTAGTGCCTCGCCACCCAGCATTACATTCGCAAATGTAACTGATTTCGTCGCCAGTACAGTTTCCATGGTCACAAGGTGAGGACGCACATGCACCTGTTGGCTCTGCAAGTATAAATAAAAGCACACATGTTATAACATTAGCAAATAGTTAGATACATCATATATAAACATTTATTTCACTTTATCTTTACAACTAAAATGCGCATCATAGGGCTTTCAAAAATGTTTTCGTCCCATGACGTCGAAAAAGTACATTACAATGCTAATTAGGCAATTACTGGACAAACTTTTCCCTATGAGACAGTCAGGAGCAGACATAAGGTTTCGTCTTCAGTCCATCCCTCACGGGGATACTATTTTCCGGTATGTTCTTATAAACATGGACTATCATTTTTATCTAAAGTTAATATGCAATTACGCAATCTTCTCCTTTATTTTGCTATGTTTGATATTTAAATAAGGTAAAGTTATTTAGTCTTACGGTCACAGTTTGATCCCTGAAATTCGTCATCACAATCACATGAATAGGCGCTGACTTCATCAATGCATTCACCATTGTGACAGGGTGATGATTCACATTCATTTACTTGACCTCGTTGCAAATAAATTATTATTAACATTTTGACAGAGTGATGATTCGATTTCATTCACTTGACCTTGTTGTAAAGAAGGTATTTAAAAAAGTGATAGGATGACGAATCATTTTTAATTGCTTGACCTTTTTGCAAAGGCTAATTATTATCAACATTTTTGCAGGGCGATAAATTACATTCATTAACTTGACCGTGTTGCAAAGTAATTATCATCAGAATATATTTTAATCATATAACACGTAAGAAATATAAGGGTTAATCTTAGTATGTTTCATATCATATCGAACCACATTAACTATTAATCAACCAAGCATCATCATTTTTAATCTTAGCATTTAGTAAGCGACGGGCTTAAGTAAGTGAATATCTTATATAAGCGAATATCATAAACTATAACTTGACCAAACTCTTATTAGTTTGTATTACACGTGTTCAAGCAGTTTTATGAAACTAAATATGTTTGTCTGTTTCCTAGACGAATTATTCATGCATATGTAAACAAAATATAGTGCTTATACCCTCGCAGTTCATTCCTTGATAGCCCTCATCACACCCACAGATATATCCGCTGACGTCATTCAGACATTGACCAAAGACACAGGGTGAAGACTCACAATAGTTGAATCGCTCTATTTTAATAAATATCAATATTTCAAATTTATTTTTACATTTATAAGAAATGTACCGTTTAAATGTACATTCAATACATGCATTACACATTTGATCTTCATAAAAGTTTATACAATATTAGTTTTATATTCATGTTTAACATTTGTAACAATTACAAAAAAGGGAAACTGATCTTAGTCGTTAGTCTACCATATCGTCTCAAGATGTGTTATGAATTCCAAACATGTGTGTGAATATGGTTTTAGCGTAAAAGCTTCGATAGTTTTGTTCAAAATCGTAACATGTATATTGGTTTAATGAGGAATTATATGTATATGCAATAAGGAATTCCTCTTTAATTTGTATAAATAAATTAAGCCCTGGGTCTTGCCATTAGAATAAAACATTAAAATAAACATTGCATTTAAACAGAGATTTCATTTAATTTAATAATATGTTACTTACGAATACACATCCATCCATTTTCTTCAATTAGCTCAACATCTCTGTCACGGTTGGTAGCTAAGATTTCACAATTTGGGCTTTTGAAATTCACTCCTCCACATTCTCCGTGTTTTGCACAATAAGCAACACAATCCAAACGCATGGTAATGTTCAAGAGATTTGTTACATTTAGATCGCATTTTGCATTCTTAAAGACCGAGTTATATGTGCCTAACAGTTGAAGTCCTTCTGCAATTTGAAATGACACAGTTAAGGCAATAAATAACGCGATAGTCAGTGTCGGATCCGTTATTATTGATATAAACAACTTCATTACATTCCTGAACCCCATTATTCCTTTCAATTCTATTAACTTTTCTATTAAAAGTGGACCTGCTCAAAAGCTATGACAATGTGATTGTATACCAATCACGTATAGAATCAAACAGGGTATATTGAATTGATGTTGTGTGAGTTAATTATTCCTACCAACAGTGGCAACAATTTGATGTACGTAGATGTCGCTTAGCAAATTTGAAGCGATGTTGTGGTGCTTCTTGTTTTTATTTAATTCCAAATCGATATGCAGTAGACGCTGGTTAAATCAAGCTTACAATAACTGCTAGGACGGTTATTTAACAATTTAGTCAACATACATTTGCATTCGATGAATTATCAGTTCAAATCGGTTAGTGGCTTTGTTAAAGTCATTTAATATGAATGCAAACTACGTTGGTCTTCGGCAGTGTACTAACAGCGTCAGTCAGCATGGCACACATTAGGACCCTAGATCATCTAAGATCTAAGCATGGGCATGCTCAAATGCATTATTAATGTCCAATTTCAACATGCACAGTACATTTGCGATTAAATGAATAAAGATGTACTTTTATATTCTGCAACGTCATATTACACAGTTAAGATGATTGAAAACGCAATGCTCAGAGCCAACTCCATATCTATTGATACAACAAAAATCATTAAATTTCGGAATCACACTATTTATGTTAAAAACCCTAATTTATATTTAAATTAGACCTGTTATCAAGGTAAAGAGTAATACGCAGATTGCGTTTCAAAAACGTATGGAATATAGAGGCCAATAATAATATCGACGGTTGGAACTGTTTGATGTACGTAGCCGTTGCTAGGCAGAATTGATACCCATTTACTTTGTCTCTTGTTATTGAGAATTTAAAACGATTGGCAGTGAACACAGATTAAGCCAAGCATGAAGCAATTGCTAGAACAGTTAATAAGAACGTATCAGAGTATTGACAACATTTATTTTCATTCAAGGGATCGACATTTCAAATAAGGACGTGGCTTTGTTTAAGCCATGAAATATGAATACAAATTTCATGCTTGTGTTACTTATGTACTGACCGCGCCAGTCAGCAAAGCCCACATAAGGACCCTAGATCAACTTAGATCTACCCCTGGGCAAATTGCTAGAACAGACCCGTTTTATTCAACATACATTTGCATTCAATTGATCATTTCAACTAAGGATTTTATTGAAGTCATGAAATATTGGTAGACACGTCATGGTTGCTTAAGTTATATACTGACCGCATCAGTCGGAAAAAAAGTACACCAACGACCCTAGATTGACTTGGATCATTGCCTAACCTAGATATAGAATCATTTCGTAGGTCTTATACTGATACATATAAACATATTTAAATTGCTAAATGAAAACTCTTCTTTCTATATACTTTAAAATATTGCCCTCTAGCTTGACAGATTTCGGAACACCATTTACAATAATATAAATAATTTTACGATTTAATGAGGTTTTTAAAATAATTTTTATTCAGATATATGTAACTTATTATGCTTTATTGAAACCGGTCGTGTATGTAAGAATGTCAATATTTTTAAAAGGTGTTCCTTTCCCGGTTATATCTTTTTGATTGTATATTTTTATTATATATTTTCATGTTCCTATAGTTTTTGGTACTCAAATGAGCACTTTTAGAAATTAGGTCGTCTGATAGTCTTCTGATACGGTTTGTAAAAACTATTTTTACAAAATTATTAACTTAAACTGTTTGTGTTTAGAATTGGATTATATCTAGAGGAGGCCACTTGCATTTATATTTGATTGAAAACGCGGGGTCGGGAGCTAAAATAAAGGCATGCTCAAATATCCATTGCACTTTATGTGAACTTTAATATATGTTGGGCATGAGTGCTGGTACTCTGTTAAATCTTGCTTTCCATACATTTAAATAGTGATAATCTAAACAAAAATATATATATCACTATATGTGCATTTCGGAATGGAACCAGTTTTTATTTGAACAAATATATTTATTTATAGTTTTTTTATTTATAGTTTTTATATAGCGTTCTATCAAATACTTGCTCAGAACGCTTAACAACACGCATTTGTAAGACAGTAATACATTATTTTAAAAACATTATGCATGAATAAAATGAGTTAATATGATAAACCGTAGATTGTATACATGACTAAATAACACTTGAATACTGAAAACTATTAAATACATTATGAATATATGCATACATTTATGTGACCAGCAATAAGAACTTTATGAAATGTTAACATTTATATGCAATTTTAAAGAGATGTGTTTTAAGAGTTTTTTTGAACAAAT
>LQRL01146835.1:20866-41473 GCA_001703475.1 Hydroides elegans | reverse complement strand
TAAACAATAATTACCACGCCCACCCACCCTGTTTAAATGTAATTTCATATATACTATGTCTATCAACAATTCATTATTTTGTTACTCTTAATGTAGTTATGGTAGTGGTATTTTTAGTCATTAAAATCAAGTTTATATATGGTATATTCGCTCAGTAAAATTGCTTCTTAACTGCCGTTTCGCAACGCTAATTATTGCTTGATTACCTTGGCTAATAAACTTGAATGTTCCCAAATCAGATTAGACGATTTATTTGTGTTGATGTTATATTCGTTCATATGTACATATCAATATCATATTTTGAATTCTAATAGCTATATTGCATCTAAAACTTAAGTTAACACCGTCGCTTTATCAGACATAATTGAAAAAAAGTCCCTGATTAAGGAACAAAGTTCTAGATATGTGACCGTGATACGCGACCATGCTACTGCTAATATAAAGTCCCTCGTAAACAATCAATGTGAACTAATCTATAATAGAATAATAATATTGTTTATTTCAGGTTGTCAGGTGGGTTGCAAGACACGCTATAGCTTCATCAATGAAGAGTCATTTAGATGCAAAGAAAACTGAGCAACATGTTGCAAACAATAAGAAAAAGAAATATGGCGAATCAGATGTAAATATACGGATTTTACCGCATCGAAAGGCAAAAGAGAAAAACATCACACCGAATGTGAAACATGTGATATTGAGAACAACGGATTTCAAGAAAACACCAAGAAATAAAGCGAGAGATGATTCACAACGAAGACAGTCGGGACGTAGTGACTATGACAATGACATAGCTTTGAAGTCCGTAAGTATTTTTTTTTCTCAAAAAACTTGGAATAAGCGAAATAAATGGGACAAAACACATTTTAATAAAAATGAACGGTAAGGTATTAAGAATCAAACAAAATAATTGTAATTATATTTGAGCGCCAACTTAAGATTTTATGACATTTACTTTCTAACTTTTTATAAATTCATAATAATTTATATTATTTTTGATTCAGACTGAAACATGTGTGACTCCAAGGAAACCTCAAAAATTTTCATTTGTGGTCGAAGGACTAGTGGCGGGGCACGGTCGACCCACGAAGCCTGGTCACATCGAATATCTGGTTCAGTGCAATTTCAAATACATCGTCACGCTGACGGAAAACAAGCCACGTGCCCTTGAGCAATATCCAGGTGATATCAAGGGGAAGGGTTTTCGACAAGAATGTATGAAGTGAACTGAGTTAAGATGTTATTGTCATTAAGAATGCCAATTTTGATTCAGTGAAAATGAATGTTGTTTATAAAATTGCGGACACTATAGGAAAAGTTATTTTTCCTCGGTTCGGCTCCCTTTTATATTTTTCAATGAATTATCTTATCCTTTTGCATTTATACTTTGAACATGAATTAAGCACAAAACAGGCTTTTAAACGTTCCTAATTTTTCCTAGTTTTTTTTCTGATCCGTTTAAAAGCCTACCTATATTTGTCGTATTATTATAAGTACATTTAGGCGTTTAATTTAAGTGTAGACGTTTAAAATAGCGTTTAGTATAAGCGTAGAGGCGTATAATCGAGCATTCTTGAATGTTCTTTTCCAGGCACTGGGCTTGAGTGGGTGCACATCCCAGTGAAGGATGAGACTGCGCCATCTGTTGAACAAATTCACGAGTTTGTGGAGCTCATCTATACAGCACAGGCGCAAAATGTGGTGTGATCTCTATTATCTATATTTTCCTCTTATTTCATGTAATTTAAGCTCAATTAAATATAATCTTAGAGGATCGCCCGAATAGCAACATTTGAGCCCGATTAAAAAATAGGTTAAGCGTGCAACCATCAAGATAAGAGGAGCAGAAAAATAATGAAATTTAAGTTGAAATCGGCTATTTTGAATATAAAACATAAACTCAGAACTAGCACGCCGTCATATTACCATAGTTGCGACCAAGTATGAGAGAAATGTCTCATAAAGATCATGTTTAAAAAGAACAATCAGCTTATGCTTGCATAAGGAAGCATTTTCAAACATCCTTGTAATATTATCCTATTCTTTTGATTTCCAGGCAGTGTCCGTTCATTGCGCATGGGGTCGAGGCCGTACCGGGACGATGTTAGCTTGTTTTCTCGCCCGGCACCTTTCACTGGACCCTGCCGCCGCCATCACTACCATACGCGAGCGCCGCCCGGGATCCATTGATACGACGAAACAAGAGCAGGCGGTGCATGATTACGTGGCAACTTTGACATAATACCGCCCATATATTGTGGGAGGGAATCGTCTTTCAAAGTGCCACTCCTTGCGATTAGTGCTTGAGATGCATTGAGTGCATGAGTGCATTTTTTTTAACGAGAAAGTAAAAGTTTTGTTATTGATTCAATGTTTATGTAAATAAGTGCACGATTATAAATAAAAGATCCATATCTTACAAATAAAATTCAATGCTATGCACTTATACAGTATTATCAACGGGATACGCAATTAGAACTCCTAACTGCAAACTATCCAAAAAAAAATAGTTTAATTTATATATTGTGTTATATCCTTTAAACACCCTCTAGTCCTAGCCTCGTATACTAGTCGACATTTGATATTTATAATTTAAGTTATTTATCAATTTTATAAATTTATTTATAGGTTTTATTTAATAGATGCTTAATTTATGTTGTTTTATTAGTCCTCCGCCGCCGCTTTAGCGCGAAGCGGAGGACTATAGTATTCAGTACTGTCCGTCCGTCACTACAACAAATAATTGAGCTATCAAAAAAAAAAATCAGGTTTTTTTATACATTCAATGGAACCAATGAACCATGTCCGTCTGTCTGTCCGTCTGTCCGTCTGTCGACACCTGGGTGCACTACTTTGTACGGACGAGTGCTCGGTTATCCTTCGATGGATTTTGTTTTCCTTTGGCACATAGACAGAACATATATTGGAGCTGCGCATAGGCGTATTATTTTTGAAAAATCTCAAAAATTGGATTTTTGACAAATTTTCCAAAAATTGTGAATTGGGCACTTAGGCAAATAGAGCAAGATTACTCGTATATCGTTATGTTTTGAGGACTACGAATATGTAAGAAAAATGTTGGAAGAAAGACTTTGTGAGAAAGACGTTTTGAGAAAGACTTTGTGAGAAAGACGTTGTGAGAAAGACGTTTTGAGAAAAACGTTGTGAGAAAGACGTTGTGAGAAAGACGTTGAAAGAAAAACGTTTTGAGAAAGACGTTGTGAGAAAGACGTGGTGAGAAAGACGTTATGAGAAAGACGTTCCTTCGACGGATTCTAATTTAATTTCCTATGTTTTTTAATTTTCAACTGTTGTTCAAGTAGCGGAGGACTTAATCAGTTTCACTGATCTACTTGTTTGCTTATTTATTTTACGCGATCTGTTAAGTTTGCTGTGATAAATGTATTTATACATGTAAGTCTACACCGCATGGCATTACAATATTTGATTGCATATCCGTATACTCCATCTATATTAATCTATATAACGTCCTCGAAACATGCGTAAGTTTTTACAGATAAGATAAGTGGAAGAGCATTTTGATATTCAAATAAATCTGTATGCAAAAGGTGTGTGAAGATAACTTATAATTAAAGTAAAATTAGTTCTATCCTTGAATTGTTTACTATCGTAATAATCAAAATGAGCTGGTTTTGTACATGATTTTGAAATACATAAGAAAGCTTCATTCTGTACCAAGCACCTCGCAATGCGTGTACCTAGATGAAAACATGTAAATACAATGCAGTAACTGTAGGAAAATATTTTTAGTTACCGGTAAGGCATTGATTTCGGAACAGATATAGAGTTTACACTTTATACATAGATAAACATATTTGTCAAGCTGGTGGTTGTTTTCAAATCCAGCACACCGAACAATATTCAGGTATAAACTTTATATTTTCAGTTCGTTTGCGATAACAAAAAATTAAAGGGCTAAAAATATAAATGATTAGAAAGCTTAGAGTGTGTTTGTAACAAGACTTTCTACATGGCCTGCCTTATTTTTGCATGGCGCATTCTCATAACACGATGCGATCCAGGGTATCAAAATCCATTAATAAACCATTCATGAGCTACATCGAAAATATTTGTTTAGTTGATTGAGCTTCTTGATAAATGCTTCTTGTAATCGGTTGATTTAAAACTTGATTATGTGATTAATTAGCAAGGGTATTGAATTATATGGGTATAATCTGCATTATTTTGTGTGCAAATATTTGATGTTAAATTTATTTCAATGAATAAAATAAATCAAAAGCCAAGATCTATTTTTTTTTCAAAATAAAAGAAAAAAAAATAGAAAAAGAAAAAAAAAAAGAAAAAAAAAAGCCAATTGATAGTTTTGCCATACCGCAAGAATATAATAGAATAAAGGCACTTGTTACTAAACCATACAAAAATACATTTTTACTCAGTCTCTAGGCGTCTTAAAATGATTGATGAGGAATGAATAGGAATGTGATACCAATTTCTGTCTGTTTTTAATGAAATGCCGTTTTTGATTTACAAACATTACTGTATAGGAATGCAATGAGTGGATGAATCTAGAAAAGTAGCACTGTTTGAAAAAAATCGTCTGGGCGTCCAAACGAATTTTCATAGTATCTCTCAACCTAAATGTTCTGGGTTTGTAGTTGTTTCCGTCCTTTCACTTGTTGATCAAACGTTCTTCAAGTGTATTTAGATTTGCCGCAACAGTTTTAAGCCATCAGCTTGAACAATTTCGGAATGATATGTTTTAGATTTGCTTTTTTCGTTTTGGGGTTTTAGGGGTAAAATCTGGTAACGAGCCTCGAGGAACTTACCAAGTTTTGTATGTTATGAACTCGCACCATGTATTTCCTACCCGAATCGACAGAAAAAAAAGTTTGATTGAATTTATGGAGCCGAAACGTCCTGGGATAATGTTTAGTGATTTAACCATCAACCTTGAACGAAAGACCAAAATTTGACTGATAGACGATTTTTTCTTTCACATTTCGTTCAAGAGTAATCGTTCGTCATGAAATGTATTGCCTGTATAATTGTATCCTCTACGTCCATACAAGGTTATCGAACCGTAGAAGTCGGTATGATTTCAGCCGTTTTTATTTTTATTTTCATTTTGTTTATATTGACATTGAGTGATGTTACTCTACGAATAAAAAAATACTCAGGAATCTTTAAGTATGGTTTTGCTTAAAATCATGCCATGTGCTTATTGGTTCAACGATGTGTCAAGAACATGCCAATTCCAAAAATATGCAATGGAACATACACAAATATATCAATGAGATATGAAAGTGTAACGTAAAAATGAAAACAAATATCAGAAAAGTTCTGCCTTTTTGTGTGAAATAGATCTTTAATAAAATAAATAAATGTTCGATGAAAATTGCCCAGAAAGGCCATAAACTGCGAATTTAATTTGGGATAGATACAAAGGATGTATACAAAATGATGTAAGTCCTTGCCCTGAATATGGATTACAATAGCAGGATAATACAAATAGTTGTAATATTGATACTCATAATTATTATTTTATATTTCAATTCACCGCAAGTGCTCTACTCTAAACAAGGACAGTTTTCATATAAACGAAAGGAAATATATATTTCAAATACAGAAAATCAAACCAAAGTAGACGCATTTCTAAGCAGCTCTCCAACGAACATAACAAGTCCGATTCCGCAGTTTGTCCCCAATGTCAGCAGTCATTGCTTCTGGGATGGATCGGATAACAGTCAATTCATGAGCAGGTAAAGGTTGATAATATAGTTTGTAAATGTAGATTATAATAAATATGCTCTTTACTATAACGTATAATTATAATGTATTCCGTACACAAGAGAAATATGCGCACACTATTGATGTCAGTTTTGGTGATTGCGATCGCCTTTTAAGTATCATCTAAATCATGTTCAGTAATCGGGTTTTGAATAGCAACCCATCCATGACGCGAATCTTCATTGAATCTTTATTGGATATACATGTAATTTATTGTATCTAGTCCAAACTCAATGAAATGGAATCCGAATATCATACTCTGAACTCAGATCCACCTCGGCTAGTACTTTGCGATGTCTTCCCAATATTTACTTGATCGGCTTCAACAAATGTGGAACTTCGACTCTATACAGTCAGCTCATATCGCATCAGTATGTGTTCGGGGCCTACTTCAAGGAAAGCCACTTTTGGCAAGTCCCTAGTACTAGGTAGGTATATCCATCACCACTTGTCTGGGGAGCTAGACAAATATTAGTTGGCAAACATATAAATAATTACCTTTTGACTGAAAATGCATTTTACAGAGTGTTTTCACATGTCACATAAGTTTTTTTCAGTTTTGCAATGCAAAGTTCAGGCGTGGCACCGAAAAAATA
The DNA here is from genome assembly GCA_001703475.1 of Hydroides elegans. Classification (NCBI taxonomy): domain Eukaryota; kingdom Metazoa; phylum Annelida; class Polychaeta; order Sabellida; family Serpulidae; genus Hydroides; species Hydroides elegans. The sequence continues at coordinate 35,111 of LQRL01146835.1, read as the reverse complement.
TAGAACCGGGGCGCGCCAACTGTATGTCATATCAGAGCAAACGAGGGAGCGCCATTTTCTGTTAAATAACTGATAAGCGCGAATGGGGAGGACCTGAATGCGCGTCTCTCTGACTCCGCGCCTTTTAGAAGTTGTTATTTATAGCTATATCAGACATAATTCTTTCTTTGACAGTCCTTTGACGATGAGGACATACACGGAACTCTACAGCGTGATTTCCAAGCTAATTCAGAGATGTTGCCTGGCAACATACCATAGTAACGGGATAATAACATCCGCTCTTGAACAAAGTAGCTTCAACTATAGGAGAAATGCCGCTTGCGCCCGTATTGATAAAATGCTGCCGATAATGAAAAATCTTTTGCCAGCCGACAAACAAGCTTTATACAACAAGAGAGAGAAGAATTATATTAAATTTGTAAAAATGAAGTTTAGCAAGGGTGATGTCCTCGCTATGAATAGCACATACTGTCCTATCAACATGATTGATGGTACACCACGGTGAGAAATACTGATTCATTCAATATGATTCATTGGTATAGAATTCCAAAAAAGACATCAGTATTCATCTGCTTTACCACAAAATCTAATGAGTATTTTTTTTTAAAATGTGATGCCGAAAGCGGGAATGATTATTATATACAATGTAAAATGCGGTTCAACTTTTTGTGTATATACTTTTTCACATCTAAAATGTTATAATAAAAATTCTTTAAAAATGTCTTTCTAGAAAATTAAGTAACTATATGACAGAGCTATATATGGACAATTATCAATGATCGCATTTCAATTTATTTTTAATTTTCAGATATGTGTGGGATGAGAGGCTCTGGGATCAAACATCAACCAATACCAACCGCAGTCAGGAACCGGAAGAGCTACTTGTCAACAAACTGCTCCACGTGCAACCTAATGCCAAGGTCATTGTAACAATGAGACGACCCGAGGACCGGCTCTGGTCGGATTACAATTTCTATAAAATATCAAATAAGAGCGCCCATGACTTTCATCAACAGGTAGTGCAAGCGATCACTTGGTGGAGGCGCTGCAGAGAGATCTATTCACTATCTGACTGCGCATATCGAACTCAATATGATCGTATTGAAATGCCGCCACTGGATGGGCATTGGGGGAATGAGGCCGCTTCGAGACTTCGTATTAGTATTTATTATGCGTTTGTGAAACGTTGGTTAAGTGCTATGCCTCGTCAAAATATTCTTTTTGTACGATTTGAAGACTATACAAAGGGTCCAACCAACTATGTATCGACCAAGGTGCTGCCATTTTTGGGCCTTTCTCCGTTTTCATCGTACAGCTTATATAAAATAGAAGCCAAAACGGCTAGGCAGAATATGCAACGGGTCCATAAAGAGTCTATGCGAAACGATACGAGACATTTGTTAAATCAATTCTATGCACCATTTAACAAACAGTTATCAATTTTATTGGGAGATTCTAGATTTGAATGGAACGATTAATCATGCATTCCAAGCTAACCTTCGATTCAGGTTTTGTGTTTTCAAATTGAATATTTTTCTTTTTGTAAAGGCATTGATGACTGCTAGTTTTTTTTTCTTATTTTTGTAAAATGATTGGGTGTAAGCTGTATAAATAAGTGCTTAAAAAAGTGGTGATATTTGGATGATTCCGAAATGTGTCATCATACGAATAATTTTTGTCTGCCTCAGTTTATCGCAAATTTAGAAGTGTGGTTTTGAAGCATGTAAACAAAATGATATGACTATATATTTCTTATGTTTTATTTCCTTTTGATATTTTTTGCAATACAAACTCACACTGAATATCTTATATACAAAACGGACAACCAAAACGGTTTCCTAAAATTTATTGTTACAAAAAATATAAAAATTATTTTTAATAAAGCAAACAAATCAGCAAGGGATCTGCGCATAAAGCCACTTACTCAATAACCAATGTTTAAGCTCTGTACAGAATGAAAAGTTCGCGTATCAAACTAGAACTTTGTCGCGCAATCATGACGCTAAGGTTTTCGCGCAAAACTTAAAATTTCAAATCAACCCTAAAGTTTCAAAATCGAATGATTTATAATGTATGATAGAAATGTGTGCCAATTACCAAATATAGGCAAGCTACATTAAATAATTAGTCCAAAAATGGATTTTTGTGATTTTTTTTACTGAAACTTACTTTTTTTTCCTGCTCAAAATGAGAAGCGCGTTTAAGACAGTCCGAGTGTTCATATCAAGAGTGAAAATAATTTCAACACAATCAATGGTCGAAAATAACCTGTCGCCTTTATGAATGAAAACATAGTACTTAATCCATTGTGTTCATCCGTTTTCGCACTAATTTCTTGCTGCGATTTTATAATCGCCCAATACATTCTGTGACATAATAAACCTTTTCAATATGTTTAACAGTAAATGGGAGAACCAATTCTAATTTCATTATGGAATCATGTTTAGGGCGAAAACCGGTGAACACTCGTTGTGACTGTTCGCGCATAAAATAGGTGCGATTTTTTCATTCTGTACAGAGCTTAAAGCTCTGAAACTAGACAATCGGTGTATGAATGACCATGTTCTCAGAGTATGCGTCCACCAAGAACTCTGGTATACGGAAACCATGAATCAAAGTAATTCAAAGTTTTGTAACGGGTTGTTATATGTTGTTAATGATTATTTTTTAATAATTATTTTTCGTAATATTTTGGTCTCGATGTCTAGTTTTGACGCATACTTACATACGTTGTATGTGTTTTTAACCCTTTTAGGGGATTCCTTTGTGATTTTTTTATTTATTTAAAATATTCATAACATTATTCAACACATAAATACATCGTGAAAGCATTAAAAAAGGTGCAATACGGTTTTCAAAAAATACAAATCTTCACGGTTGACCTCAAGAACGGTTGTGTATGCATATTCGTTTTACACAAATAGAGTTTACATTTATATAGCATGTAATTATGGACCCAATCTCATTTAAATGATTCAAAAAGTTTGTCCATATCAACACTTTAGCATTGAAGTGATGAAGTTACCTCTTTGTATTTTTCAAGTGCACGGGATCCGTGCATAGCATAAATGTGTCGGTGGGACATTTTGTAGCTTGAAGTTTGAAAGGTTTCATGGTTTAATAATGGGAGGCCTTCTCCCAATACATCTGAACTAAACTCATACAATAAGTGAAAACGCACTGGTATAAATGGAGTCCCATTCAAATCAAGCATATTGCTTTTCGGCAAGCAAGTGTAGTTCCACCGTTTTACCATTTGCGCCTTCCTTTTGACAACGTGACTGCATGGCTCGATCCTCCACGTGCGCATAGAACCAGTCGCTGGGCTGCATCAGATGTCGCAGTTTCTGAAATGGAAAAATCATGATAACCGGTTAAATATTTGTATTTTCATTTGATTTGTAACATATACTATCCATATAGCCACTCTTTAGAATAAAGCACTATTTCATAAACATAAGCATATGCTTATGGATGACACGGCATTACATTATCGACGAATGGTTTTAAGATAACTACAGTATATACGACGTAATTTAGATTTAGCGATATTGTACCCTTGCAAATATGGCTGTTGTCTTGCGACGTTGGAATTTTTTTCTCCTCGGTAGTGATTAAACATGAGCTTTGATAAAACATATAAATTACCTCTACAAATGTGGGTTGATCGCTTGTACACAGTTTATAAACTGCCACGAAGAAGATGAAAGACTGCAAAAGAAACACATAAATGTAGATGAAAATGTATGCATCCGTTCAAAGGTCCTTTTAGCATCACGATATTTGTGAATTCATTTGTATAGCTATTCTCTCAAGAAAATTCTCAAATATCTGTTCTATGTCAAAATCTTTTTAACATTCTTAGATTTGAATTATTGAATGACAAAAACGAAACCCATATGACTATTCTTTATTTGAAATTTATTTAATTTCAAATTTATCAATTAACGATATGCGCTTGCTTACAACAGGCAAAAGGGCAAGCATCCATCCGAATACATTTGTGTAGGTGGGAAATATGTAATCTCCATATCTGACGGGTTTCCAAGTCATTAGGTTTACAACCATAATAAGCTGCAATATACATTTAAAATAACATTTGCATATAAACAGTGTAGCTATTGTACTTCATTTGTTGAAAATCAAGCGTATCAGTTTAAATACGTATTTATATCAGTACCATATAAACTTTCATATGATTAGTTATATTTCAAAAATGAAGATTGACTCTTTAAATTTGTCTTAAAATTTATTAAATTAAAAAAAAATGCGCAAGGTCTGTTTAAAAAAAAACACTGTTCACCAGTAAAAATGCAGGAGTGATAAATTTCCAGCAAAGAATGAAATATATATTTGGTGTTTTCCCTATCATTTCCTTGATATTTTCACAGATTCTGTCCGCTCCTAAAATTGAAATATTAAGATATTTAGCATTCATGGATTGATTATAACAGAGCTGTGGGCAATAAAAATTGTTTCTTTTTTGGTGATGCTTAGAACTTACGGATTTCGAAAAAGGTTTCATCCTCGATTAACATAGTTTATATAGCCCGGGAATTTCTGGTGAGTCTTACCATAAAGCCAGGGGAACACAATGAGCTCTAGAAAGCCGGTCAAAATAAGTGGAAACGGAGTGCAGTACCAGTCAATGAGGGTGAATACATACATTCCGCCCTGAAAATGGAAAATATGTGTGAGCACTCAACATTCAATTATAGTATCCAACAATCTCATTGTAGTTTACGCAAAAAAAACTAGCTTTAAAGTGATTTATTATGGCAAAAACGAGAATCTCAAACAATAAAACGCCATTTTCAAACGCATAAAAATAAACACCCAACACAACACTTAAACGCTAATTTTCATAGGTATAAACGATAAACGCACTATCAATAAATAATCAATATTTACGAGGTTGGAACCATTCAATATTATGGCTATAGATAACTTTATCAGCTTTATGACGTATTTATATTCCGATTTGACATTGACGCTGAGCGCACACAGCAGTCTGCCATAGTAAGTACTCACATTGGTGGTATATATGGTGCCCACAATGAGCAGCAATAGGATAGTGAACGAGGACAAGATGATGCGTCGCTTCATGGGTCGCAGCTGCGGAAACTGGTCTGTGATACAGGCCATCGTCGTCTCGAAATGGACAAACTGAAATAAGATATATAAGCATGGTCACTTTAAATAATTATTTTTCCAAATAAAATAATATGGTGCATGTCATCTTATCAATGCGCAATGCAATCAATACTTGAAACCGATACAAGTTGATGAGAAATAAGACGTACAGAGCATACTGCAGCAACATAACTAGACAAACACAGCGATATATAATGTGGTATAATGTATATTAATTCCCTTCTCCTGAATCAACCATGTTATGTTATAAGAAAACCTAAATGTATTTATAATTTTGTACAGCCCTGTCTATCTTAACATCGAATACAAATAATGTTAATTCGACCACCAAAAACATCGCTCTTGATATTGCAATCATCACAATCCATCTTATTTTGATGACCAACCTCCGTGCCGAGACCTAGAATGATAAGCATGAGGAAGAAGAGCACGGACCAGAGTTGCGACGCCGGCATCGTCGCCATGGCACGCGGGTACGTGATGAACGCCAGACCGGGGCCTATCAAACAGTAAACAGATGATGATATTATTGTTTATTTACTAATTATATGATTTTAAATATCATCTGTACATCTGAATGATTTGCTATTTGATTGATGTTCCTTCATTATGTCAAGGCATGTCAGGGCAGTGCTGTTAATGCGCACGTGTAAGCAAATAGATGAAATTTAATCAACTATTGAAATATAAGAATGAAGATATGTAAATATATAAAAGTAAATGCTTTTGTTTAAAAACTGTTTGCGATAACATCATTATTTCGTCTGCACGATTAGACCTTAAATAATTGAAATTTGCGACAGAGAGCCCAACTCATTTTTCGTAATGATAGAAAACTACTGTAGACGGTAAATTGATATATTCGAAATGGCATCGTAAACCCTTTATGCGGTTTCATTGCTCAACTCGATTATAATTTAAGATGATTATTCCGAAGATGACGAACACATTTATACCTGACTGCGTTACGTCACTCATGGAAAGGTTGAGTTCATGCGCCATGAAACCAAGAACAGAGAAGACGGCCAAACCGCCGTAGATACTCGTGAAGCTGTTGACCAGAGTGGTTACTATGGCGTCCCTAGTCAATACAAGATATGATGATTACTTATCTATGTTTTATTGGAACTCAAAATATATCAAAATTACAATTATGTCCTTACAATGTGTATATCAAACAAGTAAAAGCAATATCGTTCCTATGTATTATAAGGGTGCAGTATATATGCAGATCATATGATGCATGTATAATCATTTACTCTCGACAACTTATTCTTAAACGATCACCATTTATATAATTCCAAATTGTGATTCAAAGATAAAAAATGGACATGTTGTGAGAATTTTGGTGACAATACCTGTAGAAGTTATTGTTGAAACTATTATAGCTTGAGAGAGTTGTGAAGCATCCATAAGCCACACCGAGGGACAGGAATACTTGTTGAACTGCGTTATACCATACCTACAATACAGAAGCAGATTAAGCCATATACTAAAACGCATTTGAATGTTTCATGGAAAAGAGTAAGGCAGTGGTAATGGGTGTATTAACCGAATTGTTCCAATCGCTGGGTCCCGATGGTCCTTTTTCTTAATGGGACTTTGAAAATGCCAGGACTTCAGTGAAAACACCACCAAGCGATTAAAATATCTAAGAAGTGTATCGGTCCTGAGGTCTATATGCATTTCTGAAGGGTACCCCCCGACCTAATTTCTAAAAATTGTTAATTAGAGCATAAAACCTATTGAAAAAAAATATATACAATAGATAATCAAAATCTGGAGAGGAACACCTTTTATGATAAAATAAATAAAAATGTCTTCTTGTATATACAGCGGGTTTCCAATTATATTTCAATGTAGAATGTGTCTTTTTCAATTACATTTCAATGTAGAATGACATGCTACATATCTCGGAATAAAATTCTTGTTAACCTTTCAAATGAATTCGTAAAAACAAAAAACAAAATTATTGAGAAAGGTGTTCCTCAAATCTTTGTAGCTAAAGGGCATTTTTTGAAAGTTTGTAGATAGATCAAATTTTTAAAGGAACACCTTTTTGGAGGAACCCCTCGTGGGTGCTCTTTATTTCTAACAAGTTTAAAACGTTTGATATTGTCATCAAAACTCTATGCAATGGAACACGCTAGATGCGAAACACCTTTCCTTGTCAGGGCTAGTCCATCGTTATTTGTTTATGACGGAGGAATATTGCTCAGTAATTAAATTGTTATATGGACTTGATTAGAGACAAATGGAATCCATGAGAATAACGATATTTCTGTAAATTATAAATGAATTGCAAGTACAGAAGGCTACATGAGACAATGCATATGCACCATCCTTCAATTACATGAACGAGCCGAGCAAAGTGTCAACAAACAGATTAAGACAGGTCTACAACATAACTGTAAATGATATTACATTATTACCATAATTATGAATTAATTATGCAATAGATTCTATACGGCACATCAATGTCAATAAAATCATTATAATTATTTAGTTTATGAGAATATATGCTGTCTCTGGATTTTATTTATATTTGTACAATACATATGCACAATAACAAATTTATGGGTCATATAGAGCAATATCTCGAGTGTAAAAAGGTTGCTCAGTCTATGGATTAATACAAGGCTAGTTAAAAATGTATGCTCTTTTGGCCTGGCGAGAAACATAAAAGGGTTACTCGCTTAGATGAGGAGCTATACACAACTATGCACATGTATGAATCAGGCATGTTTCAGCAAGCCACACGTACATACATTGTAATAAATTAAGTTAATAATTATTCATACGAATAGTTTCTGTTATGTTGAATTAAATTGCAACACAGTCGAATAGTTTTTCCTCATGTACTGTTCTTGTTATTGAACTTGGATATCAATGTGGAGCATCTTAAGGCTGTGTTCACGCAAACGAAAAAGCTAGGAAAAAATCACGAAACTCGATATTTTCGAAAGCCACATTTGTATAAAAACATAGCAATTTACTCCCTCTGTTCACGCAACAATTTTCGATATTTTTTTGCGTGAACACGCCTTAACTCACAAAGCTTATTCGTTATTGCTTTAAGGTTTCTATCAAACATCCATTTGAGCATGTTCAAATGATTTCGAGCGTTGACAGGTATCAAGATCGAACAGTAATGTAAATGATTCTAATGTGTGTTCTAAAAGATTACTCCTAAATCTTAGGGTTGTTGACCATTTTGGATTTATGTTACATCTAATGACCGTTTTCTTGCTTGTAAATGTATGATTCGTTATTCTAAGTTTAACTAGATCTATTCAACATCAAAAACCAACTGCCAAGTAAAGGAAAAACATGCATGCATTGTTCTGATTTGTAAGCATTTCACAATTGAATTGACCTGCAAACGCCCTTCATCTTACGGTTGACTAGATGCATAATAAATGTTTTGTAAAACCACTAATCCAACCTTTAATCAACCACCTTGCCTTGGTCCCTATAATGCACGGAGAACTAAAGTGCAGCATGGAAAATTACTAACTTGAGTATTTGTCCAAGCGAATCCAGAACGTCCCCAAGCCGGTTTATCGTGTTCTATAATAACATCAAAGAGTTGCGACCTCCCATTAATTGCTCCATTTTAATAATTAATTTTGATGTTAAAGATCAGAACCAAATATGGAAGGGTTTTAATGTGGAAAATTTCACGGGAACTTTAGATAGTAAAATAAGCCCCGGAAGAATTTTAGTCTGCATTAATTAGTGACGGAAAAATGTACCAAATATAATTTTGGAAAATAAATAAAGTAACAATAATAAACTGATTACATGTTTTTTATCAAGTTGTAATGCAATATTCTTAAAATATACTTACTTGTGGTTCTAGGAGTTTCTCCCATTTGGGAGCAGGTAGTAGCGCAGACCCGTCATTGATCCTGGTAGAGTGATACCGCGGATCAAGAATACGGTCAGCATGACGTAGGGGAAGGTGGCGGTGAAGTATACCACCTGTTCAGAGAGAAATAAGAAGATACCAATAGAAATATATGTCTAATTTTAGCGTTTTTAGCGTTTATAAGTTTTAAAATAATCTTTTATGCAACGGTTCCGTTTAGACAAGCTACAGCGGTTCAATTACTAAGATTTCCATTATGTGTTATGCCATTCTTGTCCAAAAAGATTTTAGAATTGCATCGTAATCGAAAACTGATTCATCTGCATCGGAGACCAAACCTATACATTAAGATATGGGCCATAGTCTGCTATCTTTCACTATCATTTCCTGTCCCTACCTTGCCGGATGATTTGACGCTCTTGATAGTGGCCAAGTAGATAATGAGCCAACCGGCGAGCATGCAGAGGAACAGCCGCCAGTTCACAGTGCCGATATCCTCAATGCTTCCACTCAGGCGCAGCACGTGGTTCCTGGAGAAAAATATAGCATACCTAGGGACTGATCTACATAAGGGGCATAAGGGGTCTATTTTATTATGCCAAAAATATATGAGCGTCACCTATTTGGCTAATAACTGATTCTCTGTTGATGCCCCCACTTAAATTAAAGCTATATTCGGGTAAACACATATCCCAAAATAACAAAAAAAGTAGTTGTATATTGGGGTTCCTGTGTCACCTGGAGCCAGGAATCCCAAATGTACATCTACTCAAATATTATGTGACTATTAATAAAAAGCATTGAGATATTCACGTGAGAAACTCCTCGGCTGGGGAGACGGGCGTCAAGTCAGTGTCTTCTTCTGTGGTGTTTGCAGCGAAGGTGGTATTAACGATGGGGCTGCTGGTGTTCCAAAATTCTGTGTCTGTTAAGCGAAACGTGTATAGTTAACCATATTTTTAAAAAAATCGAAAAGGAGCGCAAGTGGAGATGAACTTTTAACGCTTTTTTGCCAACATGGGCTTATCGATAACTGTGAATTTAACATTTCATAACATTTAACTATTTTAAAAATCATATAGATTTACATGATTTATAAAGACATAGGCAATCACACAAACTAGCCCTTTATCTAAAGTTTATCAAAACAAAAACGAAAAAAAAAGGAAAACAAGAAATAATCAGAGTTCATACTGTTATCTTGGCTAATTCGATCTTGGCAGTGTATTGTATTCCAACTGTGGTCACAGTATTTCCAGGGAACCACGTTGCTAAAGGACTCGATGAAATAGTAGAGCGCCAGGACAACAACGAAGATGTAGTAGGATGCCAATGCCGTGTTGACGAATAAGGCCATGAGACCGATCCCTGTAAGCAATAAATCGTTTGTTAATAATGTTAACAGCTATGTAAAACTGTATGAAAAAAAAACATTATATCTTATTCATTGCAATTTATCTATGTGCACTATTATTAAGATCTTTGTTAAATTGTTGTTACAGTGATGCACAGTGCATACAATAACGCAGGAAAATGAAACAAAATTTAAACTATATAAACTCTGGATATTATATGCATATTTATATATCATTATACATGAATATAGGATAATCATGATCGAACTGTTTAAATGGCGATGGTACTACAGCTAATTCATTATTATAAAATCTATCTATGACCAATCACTCACCTTTGAAGAGAGGACAAATTTCCCAGAACGGAAAGAGTCCGAGACCCACGTACTGCCCAAGCCCGAACTCAAGGCATGCGATGGGGATGCCACACACCACGGTCGTCAGTAGGTAGGGGATTAAGAACGCGCCTATGCAATGCAAATAAATGTATAGGATTCAATTTCAAATCAGGTTTATCCAGATTGAATAATGCAAAGTAAAAAAATGGTTTAGTTTTTGGACAATAATGCATTTTGACTTGATTATATATATTTCAGTAATTTATATTCGCTGTAGCAGAAACACAATGCTCTTTCATGTCAACATGCGTATTGATTTCAGTGTCACAAGTCAGCAGATCAACAACCTTATCCAACTCATAATCACCTATCCCCTCTACGAAACTTCAGACTCTACGTACCTCCACCGTTCTGCAAGCAGAGGTATGGAAAGCGCCAAATGTTGGACACTCCGACTGCATAGCCGATACAAGTCAGGAGGAAATCCCATTTACTCGACCAACTCACTCGCTTGGGCTCCGACATAATTCAAGTGAAACCTGTTCAATCTGAAGGACCCGAAATAAATGACAAGATTAATAAAAGCTCTACATTAATCAATAAACCAAAAAAATAGAATAACGTGTTCTCTGTAAATATATTATGCATGCAGAATGACTACATTTTCCCCAAAAAAATCCCTTTTGCATCTCGGATTTGATATTTAGTCTACATATGTTCGTAAATAATACATGTTTGTACATGATAATGTTTGGGAGTATCTGTATGTAAAAAAGCACAAAGATTTCAACAATACACTTTGGACTATAAAGTTCATTAGAATTTAAGTTAATGCAAGTTGAAATTATATTCAAAATCTCATTGAGATTGTTATATCACACCTTTTCAATTACTGCATCTCGAATTTCGGGTTTAACATGCAATTCGATTTCAATGTGCACTGTTTTGGGGATAGGTTGACATTCATGTCATGTACTTTCAACAAAACACAACAAAAATGTTAAAAATATATTAGGATTACTTTATTTATAACGTATTTGATAGAAAGATTGCAACCGAATTATCACATTTTGTGACATACTAAAGTTTGATATTGTAACTAACAAACTGCACTGCATATATACTAGCATATGTGCTAAGATCTGGTTGCCATGCGAATAAACTATAATTGAAGGGCTCTATGTGACATTGTTCTAAATCTGAAATTTGCGTTTTGAGAAAAGAGGTAGTGAATGTTTTTTTTTTAATTGGTCATTTATATAAGGATTGGCAAGTGGCCAACGGATGAAATCATTATGATCGCATTGATTCCATATTATTATTTAAGTATATAATATGGACCTATATTCATGTGACACTTTGCATTCATTCTGGTGAAACATGTGAAGTTGACTTAACCAGGTCGAGGACGTCTCCCGAAACGGAGACGTCTCCCGAAACGGAGACGTCTCCGTTTCGGGAGACGGGCGTCTCCGTTTCGGGAGACGGTTGACAGATTTCTTTTATTTAGTGACATATATTTTTAAAAGGGTGATTAAACAATGACGTTCATTAAATTTCACAATTTTATTTATATATTAAATTACATATACTTTAATGCATAAAATATGAAAATATCACAAAATAACAAGTGAAACTAGACAAGATAGGGCGTCTTTAATATAGATGAATGGGAGAAACAATTACATTATTGAATTTACCAACTGTTTATTTTGATTCATAATTCTAGAAACAAAGATCGGGCAAAAAAAACAAGAATGGAGATTCAAGCTAATATAGTCCTATAAACACAGACGAATTTTCATGAAATTTCTATTCTTTGATTTTGTTGCACAAGGGTTTCTTTGTGAATCTTTGCTTCTTGAAACGCAATACTACCTTTACGAATCGGTTTTATTGTATGATATCGGTAAAAATACAGAACTACTTCTTCATCCATTTAAACAGAAACATTCTGAATCACAACTTGTCAATGGATCTTAGGTTTGATTAACTGATGCATGATTAGATAGTTTTTTAACACTGATTAACAGCAGGTATTCAAATTATTTTCCTAGTTTGTTTGTGCGATTTAATGATTAGAGAATAATTAATTATTTGATTTCTAATATTTAAAAAAGAAGATACTGTAGGACGAATGATGCCAACGCGCCAATAAACATAGAGAAAAGTGAACCAAAAGCGGTCCATAAAACCCTTGATCACTGAGGCGTGTTAAATGCAAACCTTAAATAGTAGGCATATAAACTGCTACATGAGTTCTTCTCAGGTGTGACCAACGGTTTATATAATCTAATGTTTAATGTTTACCAATATCTTACAATAAAACAGATTTGTTTAAGTAATATCGCATATCAAGAAGCAAAAATTCACAAAGAAACGCATATGCAACAAAATCAAAGAATAGAAATTCCATGAAAATTCGTCTGTGTTAATAGGAGTGTATTAGCTTGAATCTCCATTCTTGGTTTTTTTGCCCGATCTTTGTTTCTAGAATTATGAATCAAAATAAAAATTGATTGATTCAAAAATGTAATTGTTTCTCCCATTCGTCTATGTTCAAGACGTACTATCTTGTTTAGTTTCACTTGTTATTTTGTGATATTTTCATATTTTATGCATTAAAGTATATGTAATTTAATATATAAATAAAATTGTGAAATTTAATGAACGTCATTGTTTAATCACCCTTTTAAAAATATATGTCACTAAATAAAAGAAATCTGTCAACCGTCTCCCGAAACGGAGACGCCCGTCTCCCAAAACGGAGACGTCTCCGTTTCGGGAGACGTCTCCGTTTCGGGAGACGTCCTCGACCTGTTAACACATTGTTGCACAGAGCCCTTCAATTGTTGTTCGGAATAAAGCGTTGCCTCCGTTTATATGAATATAATTTTTACCATGACATCTTATATATTTCAAATGATTTTCCCCAATTCATAATGAAATGTTTCTTATCATTAACCAAGCAATAACCTCATTCCCGCCTTTTATTTGCAGATGTTTTAGCAAACATATTTATAACGAGCCGCGAAGGACATATCCAATAGTTCGCATCAGAACTCGTTAAAACAAAATTTCACACATCTATCTTTGAATTTTAGTCCATGTAACCTCACATTCACTCATATTTATTAAACATGACATCCAGATCATTAACATAACGAATTCCTAATATATTATAGATATATGTGTCCTTAAGCTCAGCAATTGTATATATATTTAAATTTTAATTAACTTCTAATGTTAATACCAGATATTCACGCAATTTTAGAATATTTGTATGGAAATTGAATTCAAACTGGTTGCGCCTATTAAACTAATACTTTAATATATCAGAAATACATATTTATCAATTTTAATATTTTTCTGTGTATTTTTCGGATTAATGAACTTCTACATTAACAATGCCCAATGGAACAATTCATAATAACGGGTTGGATGAAATATTATTCATATTGAACCAACTTTCACATTAGGATTTTATTAAAAAAATGTGACATTTTGAACTATATTTACAAACAAAT
>LQRL01146835.1:3521-15856 GCA_001703475.1 Hydroides elegans | reverse complement strand
TGATAATCTGAGCAATAAACAATGAGCAATGCGCTCATTGTATTAAAGAACATAATGGTTATGGATTATGTTTCAGTGTGTTATTTTATGAGTTGAGCTCTAACAATGGATTAATTATATTTGTGGTAGAATGAACGCTAAGTAATAGTATTAGGGTTGAGAACGATATTATTATTTAATTTCAAGTATTTCAAGTAATGAATTATTATGACGACTTATGAGCGCTTCAAATGATTTTCATTTATCTTTTTTGACTAACTTGAAGGCATACGATTCTTTAAAAATATATTAAGATTTTAAATATATATGAAATTTGATTTTGAATATAATTTCTAATGTTTTAGATTGTTTGATGTTCGAATCTTTAAGTAACCTTAGTGAATAACAAGTTTGATTTATATATGTTCATACTCATATCATGATTCATCAACTTTAAAGTTAAAAGGTTTCTTTTCTTGGTTTGTAATTGCATTCCATTTTAAATAGTATGTTATTTGGTTCGTATGTATTAATACAGTATACATCTTTTCATCATGTATAGATGTTAGTTGGGTGGATATATGCCACCTTTCGGCCCAATCAAATGCAGGCCCTGCCAATTAACAGCATGATTGTTTTCGATAGCAATTATGCATGAATCTTATTGTTAACTTTGACTATACTTTTGTGATGAATATTGCCAATTGCAATGGTTATTCGATCTATTCGCTTAGTACATATTATATTTAATTCAATATATCTTTTGTCGCCCTTTTTCATGGTCGCGGTATATTTTTGTTCTATATATATATGCTTATTCATATAAAAATTCAATACTTGTTACGTGCTTTTCAATACTTGTAACAATTTGTTTACTATGGGTTTAACAAAGGCTAGTCTTTCCGTTTGCTTATTGCGCTTTAAACAGTCGATAGCCATTTTGCTGCAGAGTTTTACATACATGTAACATTCAATACTTTCTTTTGTGGTCCGGTCATTTTTGGCTCCCCATGCACCTTAATTTGGCTATTAGTTTCTTAGAAATGTATATACAGGGTGTACATTTCTCCATAAGGTGTATTTAAACAGTATCATTAATATGGTGATCAAATATATTTTTTCCATTCATTTTTTGTGTATAGTATTGTTAATTTGATTTTCAATAAAGTGCGTAGTTGCAATTTGATTGGCTGCTAAAAAATTTTTTTATTATTCCCAACACTGCTACTACGCTAATTAACAGTGTTATTCGCAATTTTGTTTGTCTGCATAAATGTCACTTTTCGGCCATCGTATGAAGGGTGCTTTGCTGATTTCCAGTTCAAATGCTCATATCTGCCATATGATACTGTCAAGGAGTTGTTGTTTTACGGTTTGAATGATTTGATTCTTTCTTCAATTGCGGTGAAACAAGAATATTTAAGATAGCAAAAATTAAATACTAATCCAATCAATATTGATAATGAATTATATGAGAAAATATAACAACAATTTTGTTTTACTATCAGTGCTTTGTCTCGTAATTATTCTCGGCATCTATCTCTTTGGAATAGATCAAAATGATCATGACATTGCGCAAGTAATATCAAAGACATCCAGCAACATTAGAAAATTACTAGATCGCGATGATAGAGCATTATTCTACAGAAACATTAGTCTAGATATAGAGAATAAATTAACAAAATATAAAATCAAGGATTTATCATCATTTTATAAATCTAAAGGTATTAGGTATGTAACATGTGCATCGTCAGCCCGGACAGGAAATTATATGTTTTACATTGCATCATCAATAGGGATAGGACTAAGAAATGGTATGACCCCTGTATTCAAATCTCAGATGAAACAGTTTGAACCTCTGTGGAATGGTTCATATCCTGAAGGATGGCGAGGAGTCCATGTTCCAGGTGTCGGTATTTATAAGAATTTCACAGAGAGTTTAGCAAGCAAATATCCGAATGAGAATATTAAAATAAGTGGCTATTTGCAGAGCTACAAATATTTTGACAAGTTTGAGGATATGATAAGGGCAACCTTCACATTCAAGAAATCAATTATTGATGCAACGATTACATTTTTTCTTCAAACTGCTGAAACCCATCCTCAACTGTCCACGTCTATATGGATAGGCATACATAATCGTAGAACAGACTACATATCTAACCATTCTATTCAGTTTGGTCGCGTCGTGCCCGACGCACACTACTTCAAACACGCCATGGCATACTTCAAAAACCGCATACAGCGACCAATCACATTCATTGTGTGTGGAGATGACCCAAACTGGAATACAGAGCACATTGCATCTTTACAAAATGACGTCATCATAAGCCGAGGCCAATCGGCGAGTGTCGACCTCGCCATTCTCGCCGCTTGCGATCACGTGATTATGTCGGTGGGGTCATTCGGCTGGTGGGGTGCGTATTTGGCCGAGGGATCCGTTGTATATTACTCGGTCTTTGCCAAGCCCGGAAGTAATAAGGAGGCGCATTTTATTAAGGATGACCACTATCCGCCACACTGGATTGGTATGACCTGAGTGTTGTTTCCGTTAGCAGTCAAATTAGCATGCAACATTTATACATATATGCAGGATAATTTCTATTTGGAAATCTTGGTGTGTTTTCTTTCGTACGTTTAATTCTACATGTATGTATTTTCCATGAGCAGTATGTTTCTTACAAAGGCTGGTCCTTAAAAAAAAGAACGACAGAACCAACACACTGGATTAAGAAAATTGTCTCAAGGGGACAAATACACACTTAATATTTTACCACTTTATATCATATCTAAAACAAAACATAAATATTATTAGTAAATGCCTATTGTGAAATTAGGAGTTATGACATATGGATTTTTCAGTTCAATTGAAGTAATAAAACTTGTGTATTGTATTAGTTAAAAAAATATTTAATACCAATCCCCCAGCATTTTTCAAACGGACAAAGACAGATTTTTTTATGCTATATAAACTTATAACATTACTTTCCATTTTATTTAAATCAAAAGTTAAAATTTTGGACAAGTAACTAATCAAAACGTGTCATTGAAAAATAACTTAAAGTGCTCAAAAAGAAATAGTCGTTTTCCCATGATTTAGAAAAATGAAATTATATTATCGAATCACCTGTTGGTAAAGCTGAGTTTATACTCCCAAGAATAATGAATTTAATATCTTTGTAAAACAAGAGTTTATGACTATTTTGAGCGCAGTTAACGTTACATGTATTTATATTATCAGTGACTGCTAAAAAAGAATGGCCCATGGTCTAACAGCATAAACCTTTAAAAAACTTGATATCAACGCTGACTGCTCTGGTTTTAGTTACTTGTTTAAAAGAAATATTGATTAACTTTTAATTCAAATTGTTAAAGCTATGGTGGAGCGAAGGGTAAATTTCACTTTTTTTAAAGTTAGTAAAGCATACGATTCGCTATTCACATATGCGTAATGGTTCATCTTAACATCTTAACAGTTTAAATTAGTAGAGCAACAATATTGTTTCATATTATGCCTATGTTTTGAAATAGAAATAAACCTATTTTTCTAATTAGATATTTGATATTACATATTACGAATGTAATTAAAATATTGCATCGCGAGACGTAGTCGAGTGATCATTGATTGAGTGAGTAGTTGTTTAAAGGAATCCATAAATATACGAAAATTAATATTCTATTTTTTTCTGCTCATTAGATTTAGTTGAGCTGAATGAAAATGTTTGGGTGTTCTATTGAAATATTTAGAATATCAGAATCACTTAAATTCGACTTGATGTTCAAGTGCAAATTGAATAGTTATATATTTGAAGAATCAATGAAAAATGAGAGAAACAAAATAGAGAGATAGTAACAGAGGAAATAAAACAGGGAATGAAAAAAAGTAGTACAGGTAATGATACCCGAGGGTGGGAGGTTGGGGGCTTAGCCCTCTACGATGGCTTGTTGCTTCTAAAAACTGTTATGAGTATTATCAGCATCTGTTGACAAAATAGTTTTGCAAATATTATAAAATTAAAACATGGGTTGTTTTAAAGAGGGTTCGATAAAGTTAGACACATTGTCATTTTCAACGGTTTTCGTGTTTCTTTATTAACTCTGTGTTTGTGTCCTACTTTTTGTTACTTATGGCAAATTCTTATTGAGCATCCAATCAATATTTTAATATTTGAGCAGATGTAGTTGCATTTAAGATGCAATGAGTTGTTTAAGTTATAATTCCGATCGAATTATTTTTAATAAACACCCACACAAATTAGCATTTAAAAGTAAATGACACGTTTGATCAGACGAACGTCGACTTGTCATATAATTGCGTTATTTAAAGTATTCCGAATAAAACATTATACTAATTTATAAGAGAAAGTTTCATAAATGTTATGTACTGTATGATGCACCGATATGCTTTTAAGAAAATAAAAATCCATATTTGTGCAACCTAATGAAAAAAAAAACGACAGATTCTACATGTAATTAATCCATGTACCATGGGTTATGGGTTGGTTTATACATTTTATTTTCAAATTGCAACATCGAATTAATGTTAAAAATTGATTGAAATTATTATACACATTATATGAATGATATAAATAATTTCAAGGTGATAAAACTATTGAAACACATATTATCGATGAATGAATGTACATGTAAGAAACATTTAGGGAAAATTAGGCTCTTGGTTTGGGAAGGGGTGGGGTGGCTTAATTATAAACACTCAAAACCTGAGGAAGGATTTTGTCCCGCAATATTCTTAAATGAACAAAGTACAGAATATATACACAGTCTTGAACATTCGATTACAGATTCTTGTCTCTCTTATAGACTCTAGCATCAGATCATAGAATCTATATGTTTTTTATTGGTCGAGGGAAACTATGAAAATTAAACAGGAGTATATAAATGTCAGCACTTTTATACAGTTACCATGGTCAGGGGGTGTTGCTATAAATATTTGATTTAATAAAATTATACCGCCAAAGACTGCTGTAGTTTTCATTGGTTTCTAAACATTTACAACACAAGAGTAATTACAACACGTGATTCAATGACCGCTTCTACTTCATGCAATTCAAATGCATTATAGACTCTAGTTTTATGGTACATAATATTATTTGTATTAATATTTTGTTTTATGTAAAATATGCTCATTTCATGCTATTTCAATTAACAATATAAAGCAACCCACCAAGCATTTTAAGCGTGACTTAATTACTGGTTGTAAGGTCTAGGTAATTGTATATACTTTATAGTCGGTATGTTAATAGCCACATGTCCTCAACTAAGTAAGGGGCCCATCATCAAAACAGAGTGACCACAACCAGGGTGACCACTGTCAGCATACTAGGCACAGTGAACGAGGCCCCATCGGGCTGATTAGGCATCGGTGCATTGGGATCCCAGAAGAACTTGTTGTGCAGACCGTTAAGAACTATATCAGTTCCAGTCACGTGACTCAAAAGACGCAAGTCGCGGGCGTCCCAGATCATGAAGAAGCCTGTGGTTTTTGTTAATAAGTGAATTTGAATATATTGATTAATTGATGTTAGGGAATTATTTAAAATCGAAATATATAGACAATTGAACACAAAAAAACAATACTGTGATTAATCGTCACCGTGTTGATTTAAATTGCTCAGGTGTTTCAAATATATATAGAAGCAAATGGTACATTGAAACGAGCACATGTCCCACAATATTAGACTATGTGTTCCCAATCGATTTAAGAAATAAATAGATATATCATAGAAACGTAAATCCACAACTGTAATAGTTTTGCTGCAAAATGCCCAACTGATCATTTACAAAATAAAACCTTCATAGGGTTTAACCACAACCCAAAAATACCTTTTTCCTGATTCGCGTCTAATCCCTGCATCATCACCAGTCCGGCGTCCTCGTCCGCCGCCCAGGGCTCGGGCACAAACCACGGCTCTTGTCCGAAAAGCCCGTCCGGAAGCGCATATTCAAGTACCTCAGCCGTTTTCACGTTCACCTTGGTTATATCAGAAATACACATGGATTTAACGTTATGTCGTTTTTGAATTGTCATATTGTTTTCGTGGGAATTTTTTTTTCGAAGGAAAAAAGTTGATCAATAAAGCATGACTTAATTTTACAATAAAATGGTTTCAGGTGTTTTGTCCAATGATACCGAATTTTTTTTTGTAAAAGTAGCTATATTTCTTGATTACAACTTAACATGTCTTGGAGTTTTAAAAAGTGTTTGACAGGTGTTTGTTTACCTTCATGAGGACATTTTGCTGGCCAGTGAAGAGACCCTTAATCATATAGGCATATGTGTAGGGCATGCCCGCGAAATCCATGTTGATATTGGACATCTCAACCGTCATGGGACCGTCCAATATATCCTCACTGCTCTCCAGACTCCAGTCTGACATATCGATTACGAAACGGTGGACATGAGCTTCGAAGAACCCCTGTAGATATATAGTTTTAAGTCGAATGCCTTAGTTATTACATTGACGAGCCATGTATCGTATATCTTTCTGGTAGGCTCACTACGGAGAGCGATGCATAACTTATGTGACTGCCTTATATATCTATTACAAACGATAATTTGAAGTTTTGGAAACTTATGCATCTCCTTTACCTTTTTAACATATAAGGAATCCTATTTGAGCACATATAATTAACTTAATCTACTCACCCCGTCTAGTAGATTATCAACCATTGCGTGCACTTCATAGATATCGGCGTTGTCGTAAGTCAACATGTCAGCGTATATCTTGCCATTTTCTTCATATGCATTCAGCTGCGTAATAAGATATGCCATTAAAGAATGGATCAATTACGCTGGGAAAGTGTTAGACTTCCATATATAAAATATTATATAATTACCTCGGAGAATAAACATCCACATCATTTTCAAATTAAGGATTCAAACGCATATGAAATTATGTTTGATAATTAAATAAATCCAGTTCTTTTAACGAAAAAAAAAATAATCACCTGATGAGTGACGAAGAAAGGATCAGTTTCAATTGTTGCCATGATATTTCCGTCTGATTTGCGAATCACGCGTAAAATACTCTTCGACTCTGGTTCCCAAGAGTAGGTCCTTGCGTACCCAATAAATTCTGATCCGGAGCCAGCTATAAACACGTACAGAATTACATTGGAATATTGGATCAATCAAAAACCAGCTTAGTTCATCGTATGAATATTTCGATCACATTTCGTCGCGATATTGGGAGTTTAAATTTTTATTCAAATATTTCAAGGTATAAAGAACAGTCTTTAGATTTGTATTAATACAATGAAAACAGTAAAATATGTGGTAACCTGGTCGTTTTACGTATGTTTTGGAATGCTTATAAATATTATTCTTATTCTATAATTATCATGAGCTATATCCATTTTGAAACTGTTAAGCGAAAATTTCGTTTACTGAACATGGCGCATGGATCCATTAGGTAAGAAGTCTCTGGTAGAATGATGTAGTTCTCGGACATTGCAAACGAATGCATATAGCCCTGTCTGTAAATGAAACATATTTCATTAAAAAATACAATAATATATTCCTTATCATATCCATAATTTGATTGTATTCAAACTAAAAACATAATTAAATGAAATTGAGGGTTCGATGATTATAGTACTAATATTTATACACTTTCGTTTTTCGAGAGCACATGGCAATCATATGTGCTGTCGCTTGACATTGTTAGACAAACGTTTTTTTATAATACGCTTTCATAATACGCTAACATTTACCATTTTAATATAGAACATTGCAACGTCGGATCGAACACTAACGGACACCGTTAATGTAGTGAGTGACGTTATTTAACGTATTTAGAAAAGAAAAATTAATTCGACAACGCAATTCTGACCTTGACTCTCCCTACAAGTTAACCATTTTTCAAAAGAATAAACTAAATATATTTGAGCAAGATTTTTTTTTCATTTAAAGTTTACACTAGACCTGTGTTCGGTAGAGAGAGGATAGCGGTCGCCGGTACAAAGCGAGAGGTCGATATCAGGATGAGGCACTTCCACAAGAGTCGACCTTTCTGCATCTGTGTTGATGCTGAATACGTTTCTCCTGATGCGTATAAATGTAGAATATTATGAAATAGCAACGAATGGATTTATGTAAAAAAAGGAGTTCTGCATTGCATTCGAACTCTAATTGTCCTGATTGTTCCAAGGCAATATTTGGGGAATATCGTAATATTTTGGTGTTTGATATAATTGTTTGAATGATATATTTATAACTACACAAAGATTAAAGCAAAATAATCATTCAATAGTTTAAAATGATGGTCAAATATTGATTAGCTGTATCTGAGTTCATAATGTATTGCGTTACATTTTGATGCTTATTTTATTTGGTAAAACAGTTAAAGATAGGCAAATATACTATCCTTCATTGATATGTAATGAAAGTGATACAACCATATATTTTATGTGAAGTGTTTTAAGGTTTTTTCGCTTATCTAAAATTCATTGACCCCTTTTTATGTTAACAATATCAAAACTTCAGACAAAATTGGGGCACCATTTTTAAATCATACTAAGGGCCCATAAATAAAGTAAATTAAACTAAAGTGTATGCTAGTTTTAAACGAGCTCACTTTTTACTGTAGCTGTCGACACCTAATAGGTCAGTCACTCTTATGATTCATATTGCGCAATTTCAATAATTAACCTGCTGAATTAACTCTTTGCTTAGCCCATTTACATTCAGAATTGACACAACCTTCTTCTATCAAATAATAAATAGACACCCGTGAGACAGCCAAACCAACAGACCAACAAATATATCCCGGTCCCCGACTACTACTCTCCCATTAAAACACCTACCACTGTTTCACGGTATCTCCGTCCCGTTTGAAGACCATGTGGTTGGCCCACAGGGTACCATCGAGGTCATACAGTTCATGCGCTGGTTCATCCATAATGCTGACACCTTCGTAGCCGAATCGATTGTCATTGTATTGGAAGTCGTCCTGTTCGTGGCTCAGATCGTGTGGGTATACCTGGACGACTTGGTCGCCCTCGCTGTGGGCTAGCACCTGGCGGATATAACATTTCTTATACCATTTGCCCTTTATATTGACGAAGAAGCCTGATCTGTTTAATCAATTTTAAAGTGTTGAATCATTGAAATAGTGCATATTTGATTAAAGAATAGTGGAGATATTCAAATTAAATATAAATTTCAAATATAATAGTTTGTAAACTGCACGAAATAAAATAGTATGTGTGAAATAAGAAAGACATTATGATGAAACACCTTTAAGAATATCGCGGGTACTAATTGCAAGAATTATAATTGGAACACACTCGTAATGTTAATATAAAGCTCTAAGTAAAATTATTTAGATTGCTTACAATATCGCCAACTAGCCACCATGACACGTGGGGCATGCTCCACCTTTTGTTCGGGTCCCTTAGTGGGTCAGCATAGTCCTTTGCATCCTGGTCCTAAATAAATAATCAGAAAAAAAATCAGGGTCACATTAATCCCATATTCTAATCAAATGAAATTGTTAAGTTTCATTGAAAAAACTTGATAAAATGAGATTGATTTGTCATGTCAATTTCAATAGCAACAGCCAAATTTAGGACAGTGTTATGCTGATAACGAAACCGTACCTACCTAAGTGTACTTACCCTCATTTAAATCGCATAATTTACTGCTTTAATGATAATTTAGGTGTCATTAGATAATTTTTCAATACGTTTTGAAATAGACAATATATTACCTTTAATATCACGTCGAGAAGCACTGCTTCAAAACTTGTGGAAAAAAGATAAAAAAAATTGTAAGTCTCACAAAAAATGGGCACCCAATACACATTTTCGAATGAAAAATGTTTTGATAAGACATGAACCACCGGTAAAATAATTTTGCTATATTTTCCTATACTATATATTCTCAAACCGTCCATTAATTAAAACTGAATTATTAAAGCGGATAACTGTTGTCTCGCAGGACTTGAACGATACCCTGATGCTAAGGGATTCAAATAAAAGAAATATATTTTTAGGAGAATAGACTACTGGTAAATTATCTTTATACCTTCGGGAGAACCTTGTCGTTTTGAAACATGATACTGAAGAAATGACTCCTTGGAATAATAAGTTACCTTTTTTTATCAAATCGTAATCAATTCGAAATGCAAGTTATTTGTTTGTTAATACCAAATTGAATATTTTTCTAGCGTTATGTCATGGGGAGCTCTGTCTTGAGAACTAGCTCGATATATCACCCACGGGTAGATCGTTAGACGTATTCATCGAATATTCGGACAAAATCAGGTCACTTTTGAGTTGGTCGATGATTGTACGTTTTATTGTTAGGTTCATTCATATGACACCCTGTTCCAGTCTTACATTTACCATTTAACTCTTCAATTAAAAAATATCAGTCAAATATATGATACAGCTATCGAGCAATTGGCCACCAAAAATTGTGACTATCGAAATCGGCTGCATCAAATATTCGGACAGCGTGTATCAAATATTCGGACAGAATATAATTAATTATGAATCTTCAAATAATCGTAAAGGAATACCATGTGGAATTATTTTCCTGAATTTTGAAAGGTATTTCAATAAATTGTTAGGCTGTTTGGACCAATAGCAACTGATATATATTGGACAAACTTAAAATCTTGGCATCCCTCATGGCCCATTTTCCCGTCAACCAGTCATGAGGCTTATTTGGATTGATTAGTCAGGTTATATAAAATAATTCATGTTTTTGTCGTTGGAAACCTATATATATATATTTTTAAATGAAATGCGCCGCAAATAATGTTTTACCCCTCCCCCATGCCCGCATTTGACCAAGATAATATTGAAAATCGATGTAATAGAATATCAATTCAAACAAATATTAGTGTTTATATTAATAGCGAATCCCGAGTAAATGGATACATAACCAAGAGATGCCTCTTCCAAATAGTATATTATACCTACCAAGGGAGACCAGAATTTAACGCATCGAACTATGCGATAATAGCAAGTCCATTTTATATGTATATCTTACTCATAAGGATATGGTTATCATTAAACATGCATTTTTTTTCTAAATGTAAAACAGACGACAACTATGATGGTGTTCTATACATTATTTATTGATTTTCTACACTCGAACTTTAAATATACAAAATGGGTACATCTATTTAAACAAATACCTCTTTAACAGAGATGGTTTCAATATTGTGTTAGCCAAATGCGCGCTTTTGGGAGGGATGAAACATTATTTGCGGCGCATTTCATTAAAAAAATAGCTTTCCAACGACAAAAACATGAATTATTTTATATAACCCGACTAATCAATCCAAATAAGCCTCGTGACTGGTTGACGGGAAAATGGGTCATGAGGGATGCCAAGATTTTAAGTTTGTCCAATATATATCAGTTGCTATTGGTCCAAAAAGCCTAACAATTTATTGAAATACCTTTTAAAAATCAGAAAAACAGTTTCACATGGTATTCCTTTACACTTATCTGAAGATTCATAATTAATTATATTCTGTCCGAATATTTGATACATGCTGTCCGAATATTTGATGCAGCCGATTTCGATAGTCACAATTTTTGGTGGCCGGTAGCTCAATAACTGTATCATATATTTGACTGATATTTTTTAATTGAAGAGTTAAATGGTAAATGTAAGACTGGAACAGGGTGTCATATGAATGAACCTAACAATAAAACGTACAACCATCGACCAACTCAAAAGTGACCTGATTTTGTCCGAATATTCGATGAATACGTCTATATGATTTCCTCAAAATATTCATTTTGCAAATGTCTCTACTCAGACTGAGATGACAATTTCGATTTTGAAGTCTTTTTGGGTTATTGTCCGATAAGCTATGTTTTTCATTGTTGTGATAGCAAACATGGATGATTAATCTGCCTTTCCAATATGAGTTTATTCCTCGACATAAACTTCTACTTTTAAAAACAATGACATGCGCATATTTCACTTTGATTGTCAATAAAAGCGAATGAAACGACAACAAAATATAGCAAAACTTATTATTAACCTATTTACTCGACTAGAAACTATTTATAACTGATAACCAACGCAATTAACCCCGATTGTAAAGTTAAAACTGGGTTCGACCGAATGTCAGTAAGACTTGTAAAGATTAGATTTGTAACTTGTATCTCAGCAAGGTAACCATAAACGGAAGATAGTGTTCAACACGAACGGACACAGTCCCACGCTTTCCCTCAGACCAACCTTTCAAATTCAAAAGTTCTAGCCTGTACAAGAAAGCCACGACAGACAGACAGACAGACAGACAGACAGTCAGACGTACGGACGGATGGTTACCCCAAAATCTATAGACATCCAACCTATGTAGCTA
>LQRL01146831.1:19268-30055 GCA_001703475.1 Hydroides elegans | reverse complement strand
CAGGAAATAATGATTTAACCAAAGCTGAGCAGGAGAGCAAATCACGGGCTATTGGTACACATGACGTTGCACTTGCTGAATATGAAATTCGATTTCGCTGCCTCGAGACAGCCAACTACGATGGTCTCCTAATGTGGAAAATATCCAACTACAGGCAACGCAAACGAATGGCTTTGGAAGGCAGAACCAAATCGCTGTATTCACAACCATTTTATACCAGTCGCTATGGTTACAAAATGTGTGCGCGATTGTATTTGGCCGGAGATGGCCAGGGCAAAGATACGCATGCGTCTTTGTATTTTGTGATCATGCGCGGAGAGAATGACAGTGTGCTGCCGTGGCGGTTTCGTCAAAAGATCACTCTTTCATTGATGGACCAGGAATCGCATCGCAATCATGTCATTGATACATTTCGTCCTGATACATCAAGTTCCAGTTTTCAGCGACCGGTCACTGATCTTAATATTGCCAGTGGGTCACCGAAATTCGTATCGCAAACGGTCATTGATAATAAACCGTACTTGAAAGATGACAAAATATTTATCCGGATCAAAGTTGATACATCGGATCTTGTTTCGTTTTAGTAGATGTATGCAAAATGATTATTTCATCAACGGTTAATGCAGTGACACACTTCAGTTTTCTATTGATATGTTAAAACTACCATGATTGATTAAATGCTGTTCCAATTAGACAGGTTGACGATTGCACTTATCAATAGAACTTCCGTCTAGAATTATCAACAATTTTCGTATTAAATCATTATGATCTTAAATCACCAACAAATTCTAATAAAATCAGTATAAAGTTATGTGTGTTATAAAGTTAGTGCACGCCCTAGTATCATCTCGGTTAGACTACTCGAACTCGTTATTAGCTGGGTTGTCCAAGAAGAAACTGTCTTTACTTCAGAGAGTTCAGAATATGGCTGCGAGACTAGTAACCGATTCTCAGAAATCAGATCACGTTACCCCGTTTTTACGCTCTTTACACTGGCTACCGGTCAGAGCCAGAGTTGACTTTAAAATTATCATATTAACTTTTAAGATCCTGCAGAGAAATGCCCCTGGCTATTTGTGTAAGCTTATCAAAAAACACGAAAACTTTCGGTGTCTTCGCTCATCGTCAAAAGTGATTCTAAGTTTACCTAGAGTTAGGACAAAAATGTATGGTGAAATAGCCTTCTCATTCGTCGCTCCGAAATTATGGAATTCGCTTCCGATATCAATACAAACAGAAACCAATTTTGTGAAGTTTAAGAAGAAAGTAAAAACGCACCTTTTTAGGACTGAATTTGAAGTCTAGAATCGTATTATGTAATGCTATCATGCTATTTTTTAGATCAATATTGTTAGTGGTTCAAATGTAATTTTGTCTCAATTCAGTATTTTTAGTCATTGTAAGTGTCTATGAATAGAATTGGTTCTAAAAATGGGCACGTAAAATCTCACTTATTGTTGATATCAAATTTGAAACTTCAGATTCTTCAAGTATATATAAGTGTATTTTTATACTTTTACAGCAAGAACTCAATGTACATCTATGGGGCACACGATATCTAATATCTAATGCTTGTAAAAACAACAGTATACCTAACATCATTGATGCTAACAAAAAAAACATTAAACAGAAGCATACATGAGAAGGCTTTCATCAACATTGATTTCAGTCATCTCGATGCCCAATATAAAGTTATATTGCATTCCGAACACCGCAAAAAGAAAGAATAAAGAAAGATAAATCAAGATATTCACAAGATTTCGAAACCGATAACAATCCATTTTTCATTGAAAAAGAGGAAGACGAATACCAAAATCAGAATGAAACTGGGAATAATCCATCGTTACGGAGCTTTGGAAAGATGTACAAACTTCCACCTAGGAAAATCAGGTGAACCATCTAGGAAAAATCTAGGAAAAATCAGGTGAACCGAGATGGGAAAATCGATAAGAATATTTTGTCGCAACAATTCGAATCAATGAGTATGTTTCCGAAACCACATAAATTAAATACGGGGTTTAATGATGTCAAAATCCTTGGCGAATTACGTTCTTTGCCGTTGGAGCCTCAAATTGAAATAATAAGTTATGGTGATAATAATATACAGCATGTTGGTTTAGATGGTTCGCAAATCAGAATAAAACACGATGACAAAAATACATTCAAGGCAAGTGAAAAACAGGTAGACGAGCAACCAAAATTGATGTTTCCGAAGGAATATGACATGGTCATGCGACAAACACCGAAACCGATGTCCTTTCCATCTGAACCTGACCGGTTTTCGCAAAACTAGAAAACTAATTCGCTTCACCTAGATAATGGCATGAAACGAAGGAACTTTTTCAACCTCAACACCATGTACAAAATGTTGTTTCGAGAGCTAGGAACATTCCTCAGCCCACAAAACAGCGATGGTCTTCTATGTTCACAGCTCCTACCCATACAATATCTCTCATATTGCACCCCGATGCAAAACAATCAGGTGAGCATACCCAAGCCCATAATATACCACGAGGGCATTATGGGAGTCATAAAGCACCCGTTTTAAACGCTGCAAATGCGAACAATTAGGCAAAACAATCACGTGAACATACGAATACCCACAATGCACCACGAGGGCAATACGCAGGTTATACTTAATCCATTCTAAACTCTATGGCCGATGAAAACAAGGACGGTATCCCGGATGTACTCGACCGGAACAGGGATGGCAAACTCGATTCCAGGGCGACCGGCGGATTGAAGGAAGAGGACATGGCTTGGTTTGTCGGACGAGAACAGAGACGGGATGCCGGACGAGTTGGATCGCAATAGAGATGGAAAGCGCGATGTGGATTATAATGTGTTTGCGACACGGGTGCTTTAGGAAACGTATACACGATTCAAGGCTTAACTACTTGTGAGAAATACAGGCTCTTATATAGAAGCGTAGAGTCTATACACGATTCAAGGCTTAACTTCTAGAAACAACTACAAACCAGTTTTTGATAAGCATTCTATGTGTGCCATGAAACACAAACGTACATTATTTTTACATTAGAAAAGGGTGTCGCTTAAACTAGCTTGGACAAAGAGAGAGCAAATAATTTATACAAACGGTTTTATTATATCATTTTAATCTGATTAGTACCTCTCGCATGCTATGTTGTAACAGAAAATAAATAAACTTAGTTAAACTTTTTAACGATAAGTTATTGACTTTCAGATTTGGGATATCCTTAAAGTATACGGGTGCTATTAGGGTAACCAAACTATTAAACTCATATGCTCAAAAGTCTGTTTTGTCACAAAAGTCAGGCTACAGACAGTGATTATCTCAATAAGAATACAGGTACCAAAAAATCGAATTGCGATAATTTGCATAAAAGCAGTAAAAGTCTACTTTATAAGCGTTGTGTTTATAGTTCACTGGGACATAACACCTATCACAGGTAGTGTAAAATTACAGTTGTGTTGCAATGAACACGGAAATCATCTTATAGACACTTGCAATTATATCAAAGACTAAGCTGATTGTAACTTAATGCAAGTTATTTTTTATTTTTTTTATTCACATTTTAAATATACAATTTGTTTTCATCTTTAGAACAAATACATAGGAAAAGAGTGTTTTTTTGTTGCTGCATCAGTACACTCATCATAAGACATTAGATAATAGAACATATTTAATCAACATTCTCTCCATAGGTCAACATTACATTACAGAAGATCTAATAGCGTTTCGAAATCAGAGAATGTTTTACTATTTACATTGAAGAAACTGCGCTCTATTTCTATATTTTTTGTTCAGTACCGACAAGAAAGTTATAAAGTATACATTTTCTTTTTTGATATTGCATCTATGTATATATGTTTTTGCTTGGAGTAATATGTAATCCACCACAAAATTGTTTTGGTACATCCGCTTTCAGAACCCCTAAAAACTTCACACGTGTATTGATATTTAAATTGTTTACAATATTTCGTTTCAACCAGTTTTCAAGTAGTTTCCAAAACAATTCAACGTTCTTACAAGTACAAAATATATGCATCACATCCTTGTCCTCATTGCACAGGCTGCATTAAGCAATCACTATTTTATAAAATTTTGATACAATGACATGTGAAGCGT
Source organism: Hydroides elegans (assembly GCA_001703475.1). Lineage (NCBI taxonomy): Eukaryota > Metazoa > Annelida > Polychaeta > Sabellida > Serpulidae > Hydroides > Hydroides elegans. Next base: position 25,944 of record LQRL01146831.1, on the reverse strand, counting down.
AATTCTTATGTATAACCTTTAGATTCAACAGTTTATGTTTTACCATTTTAGTAAGGTATTTGTTTTGATAAATATTTCACTCCACTGTGAGTCTGATAATGTTATATTTTCTTTGCTCCATCTTTCATTACAGCTCGGTGCAATACGTTTTGATTTTACTAAGGACCAATATATAGGTCTTGATTCTATTCGTGGGATTTCCTTTTCATATGATAGCATTTTGATTTTTGAGTTCTAGTAGTTTTGAATGTTTGAGTTAGGAGATTGTTTCAGTTGTGTTTTCCATGTTTTGGGGATAGCTGATATAATGCTATTAATAAACATGATATTGGTGTGTAATTTAAAGTGTCGTTTAATTGAGATTGCATCCATTATGACACCATTCTCGATGATAATATCATTTACATTGTTGATTTGTTTATTAGACATTTCGTTATTGAAACATGCTTCACCGTTTATCTTGATATGTTTATTATACCATAAACATTGGCATCTGATGTCTGTAGTGTGTTTGGGTTCGCGTTGTACATTGTACCAGTAATCTAGTATCTGTTGATAGAAAATTGGTATGGTTCTGGATAATCGATTCGATTCAATTGTCAATGAAAGTGTAAAAGGTATGTTTTGCTTTTGTAAGTATTCGGAAAGGAACATTGCACTTAGAGAAGTTGGATGCTTAAACAGTCGTTTCATCCATACAATATTTTTGGCTATCATGAATGATCTTTAGTCTAAATGTCGTAGTCCATCGTCTTTATAGTCTTGTATAATGACATCTTTTTGTATCCAATGCCTACAGTGGCCCCATAAAAAGTATTCAATTCATTACATATTGTTTCGATAAACCATTCGGGGGTCCACAAGTCATTAGTTACATAGATTATTTTTTGCAAAGCTAGACCTTTGACTATACATATCTTTCCACATAAAGATAGGTGATGTTTTGACCATTTAGTCAGCACGGCCTGAAATTCTTTTAACTTGTCTCTAAGATTTATATTGTTTATGGTCTCTACATTATTGAAATAGCGAATGCCTAGAGATTTTATATCACCAACTGACTTAATACCAGTTTATCATTTACATATACATCTGATCATTTGAAATCTTTTTGAAACGACAAATTTGCAGGAAACTTTGTCCTCATCATCCATTTGAGGCATCTTACATTGAAAATTCATCAAGCCAATATCTGTTTACATTTGTGATTCTTAAGGTTATTCATTTTTACCTTTTGACGATGATTACAATTCACAGAGTAAATGCTGTTTTAAAACCGTATTCGTTCAGATCCTCAGTTAAACGGGGCTGCTGGGTAATCTCGACTTTAGAGTGTGTTAGTATTTTGCACACTGTTATGTTAATACTATTCCAGGTATTTCTACCAAATGGTGCTATAATCTATGATACGATTATGTTTCTAGAAGCTGTTCTTTGCTTTATTTTATTGTGTATTTCGTATATACTTATATTCATTAACCTTTTTAAACAACAAAGGAAAGTGAAACTACACAAAGAGCAGCCCATATGAAAACAAAGCATATGTTTGGCGTGATTACTCTTACGTTCTTTGCATTCTTTATCCTAGGTTTATGTATTTCATTTGAATTAACAAATAAGATTTATAATCTATACACAATGTATTTTCAACACAATACGAACGTTTTGGTATACATTATTTTCAATGCAGAATTAAGGAAGGATTTTTGTGCACTTATACTGGTAAATCGAATAAAGTTTAAGCTTATAACTTTTTTATCTTACACATGATTTTTTTTATTTACACAATGGCTGGAGAAATGAATATCTTTTTTAAGGGAAAACATCTAAAACCTTGAGGTATTGCTCTAAAAGTGTCACCAAGAATAAACATTAAAAAACTTACACATAAAAATACAACAAAGGAAAAGTCAACTCGCCAAAAAAACCAACTCGTCAAAATTGCTTTGATCAACTCGCCAAATTATTTTGGTAAAGTCGCCGAATTCCTTTTGTTAACTCACCAAATTTCTTTGTCAACTCGCCAACAAGTAATACTTATGAATTTCATTAACAATTATTTAAATTATATTATCAATGAGGCGAAAAATAGCACAATTGGTAAAGCTATATCAGCAGTTAAAAAAATAGCATCAATGATGTTCTTCTTTGTTTGGTGCATATATCTTAAATCCAATTTAATCAATAAAATTAAATGCAATGTAATATACGATTAGACACTAGATACAATGTCAACGTGAGTCAAGTTGCCGCACACTTTGAGATCTGATATTCCTGTTATTCATATCATTGTGAAACAGGAATATGGCAGCATTTGAACGATCATTACAATTGGATACAGATGTACCACTTGCTATACATATATTTTGTATTTTATTTTTCATAATGACCGGAGGCTTATTCAATGGCCTAATTATTCTCGTAAAATGTAGACAATCAAAGTGACAGGAAACAGATATATACATTATAGGGCTGGCTTGCGTTGATCTATTTATGTGTATATTCGTATGTCCACAACATCCATTCATGGGGTACTACATAGAAGAAGTCAAGCAAGATAGACGGGTTTTAGATACTCAGTTCCTTTTAAGTTTCATGGTGGCGAACACCATGTACTTTCAGCTTTTAACCATGATCGCAATGCAGAGAGCCTATGCTGTTTGTAAACCGTTTTCATTTCAATCGTCTCTACGCAGAGCAAGACGGATAACTGTTATTATGGTTATATTTAGTGTAACAAACATTTCAATATCACTTTTGTTACATTTGTGTATGCAAAACTAGTGAAATGATTGCACACGGTATCAATTTTATTGAGATTGCCATTAGTTTTAGTTTATTAAGCATTTCATATGTGCTGATAATTGTAAAATTATATGCACACAAGAGCAATATATATCAAGGTGCTCGGGTTGGAACAATAAATCTGTCTGGTGCAACAGAGAAATCTCAAAATGTTCAAAATAAACCAAATAGAGTTAATAAAAGAGAGGTTCATGTCAAAACAATGCGAATGTTTCTTGTTAAAACATTTATTTTCATTGCATCATTCATACCAGCTATTTGTATTAGTCTCAAAGTAACAAACAATTTTCATATCTTATACTGCGTATATATTAATCATAACATCAACTTTCTGATTTATAATTTATTTAATGCAGATTTCAGAAAGGATGTTATAAAATACTGTCGAACATTACAAAATATATTTTAGGGGTTATTTGTTTTTCAAAGCAATGTTCCCAACAAAATATCATCATGAGAGTGAAGAACAATATTACGAATTGCACGTGACATTACTTTTGTATATGATTGGATTTAGGATTTCCTTAATTTATTTATTATTAGCTTACCTAGTTCCATTTATCACATTGACAAAGCAAAACCAGTTTTAATTTGAGTAGTATGTTATAACTTCTTCCCGAATAGATGTTTTTCTCATGATATTGTATCCCTCTTGTAAACACAATTCATTTTTGTTATTGTCTCTCTCGTACATCTGCAACAAAATGAAAATTCAAATTTCAAGTAATGAAAGTTTCATCATTTGTATTGTTTGAGGCAAGAGATAATTGCATTGTGTTCTCTTATGCAATTGACTGTTCCTTACTATGCTATTCTATTTTATTTCATATACAATGTTTTAAATTGAACATCAGCCGCATATGATTCATTGCATGAGTATCAAGTGAGGTAATAATTTGAAACCTATTATATTTCAATGTTTAGAAGGAATATAAAACGTATTGCATTCATTCCCTGAATAAGTTATGATTTGAAATATAATCAAAATATTGCTCAAGTTATGGCTATATATAGAATATGCTGAATCAATTACATCTAAGTAATTTATCATTTGCATTCCGTTTAGTGAAGCTGAACCATGAAAGTATAAACAATGGATTGTTAACAGTATTTGCTGTTTGTGACTATTCGTAATAAATCATATGCCCATATACATTGCGGATAAAAATTGATAACGTAACTTTTGTAGCTTTGATGACAAAAAATATATATACTCAAGCATTTTTTTCTATATTTTTTAAGACATTTTTTTAAATTTATCATAAGGCTGACCCAGAACTCTTAATAAACAGACGTACCTATAGCTTTGAACATATTTGCGATCTTATTTTTTATTACGACTGGTAACACAATTAATGTATAATAAATCTTGTTAGACTTTTTTAAACAAATCAAATATTCAAATATGCAAGAAACTGATGTTTGTTTAGTTACATTAGCCTGGGTTGATATATATGTGCTTGATTGTTTTACAATATATGTTAACACTTGTCATTTTTTAATGTATTTACCTTCAACTGTAAATAATATTGCAATTCACAGAGTGAATAAATTGCCACTTTAGCGTGTGTATTGTTTGTCCACTGCTATGATAATACTTCTTAAGGTATGTCAACAAATTGTTGAAATAATTTATAATAAAATTATGTTTCTGGAGGTTGTTCTTTGCTTTTTTTATTGTTATTTTTTTATGCAATGACATTTACTAAACTTTTCAACAAAAATGTATGGTGTCACACGGAGCTTCAGTACATTCAAATTTCTATTACTAAAACAATCGTGGATAGTGTCATCCGAAACCCTTACGTACCAAGCATAAATATATTTAAAACAACTACACAAAGGGCAGCTCATATTAAAACTATTAATATGTTTGGCGTGATTACCCTTATGTTCTTTGCATTCTCCATTCCTGTTTTATATATCATTCGAATTAATAAATAAGATTCATATCTTATACACAATGTATTTTCAACATAGAGTCTAATTTGAACTTTTCGGTATGCATGCTATTCCATGCAGGATTTATGACTTGTGTGTACTTTGGAAAGGAATACATACATGTATAACAGTGTGAGGTTTTTCTATAAACTACGTTAAGCAACTCATAATGCTCATATATCAATTATTGTTTTAATTATTTGGAAAAGTATATGTATAAAATGTCCCTTTGAATTCAATTAGCGCATAAATGTATAATATTTGTAATGTATTTCATATGTGTAAGTTGAACATTCTTTATGGCTGCCCTGACAAACGGTCGTGAAATTATGAGGCATTGGTTTTGGCTGATGCACGGTATCTATAATTATAAATTAAACAGTAGCATGTTTATTATTATGAATGTTTAAACCGATGTGTTTTAAGTTATTTAAAAAAAGATTTTGACTAGTACATGATTTTATTTCTATAGGAAGTATATTCCATAGTGGAGCAGAGTTATTCTTATAAGCCTTTATTCCGTATTTTGTTTTAACCAAGTTTGCTTTTAGCATATATTGACTAGAAGATCTGCGTGCACGCGTTAACTCTAAAAATGATACCATATCACAAATATAAGAAATCACTTTACAATAAAGTCTTTTAAAAGTATGAACTAAAATTCTCAACACTATACGCTGTTCCAAAGGGATCCAATGTAGTTCTTTAAGAACAGGAGTTATAAGGTCATGCTCATGTTCCATTGAGAACATGAGCAGCCATTTTTTTTAAAATCTCTGTAGTTTTGCTATCAATTCTTTATTTACACCAAATAATAGGGAAAACCACTAGTGACGTCTTGATGTCATATACGCGTTCACAAGGTGTCATCTACATAGAGATGCAAACGTACACCGTTTTGGAACGCAATTTCCGATACTGGGGCGGTGTATAGAGAGACGAGAAACGGGCCGAGGATACTGCCCTAGTGTACACCAAAATCTAGCACGGCTTCCGGGGAGTACCTAGCGGATGTTTATACCATTTGGACCCGTTCTAATAAATAAGAACTAAACCAAAATAATGCCGTGCTATTTATATGGAACCTATCCGCCAATCTACGCAATAAAAGTCTTTGGCTAATGGAATCGAAAGTGGCGGAGAAGTCCAAAGGTATTAGCACCGACATCCATTCTCTCAAACGACGAAGCCAGATTGCTGTGCACTTTATGCACGCTGTGTACTTAAGGAGAGCGGTCTCTGTTGAATGAAATTTGCGGATTGGTAGGATTGGTTTAGATCATTGTCGCTAAGTGTTCATTAACTCTATTAAGCACAGTTCTTTCTCGATAATCTTTGATATAAACGGTAGATTGGATATGGATCAGTAGCTTTTCATCTCATCCGGATATTTTTCAAAAGAGGTATCACGATACCTTTTTATACTGCTTAGGAAAAACACTATTTTGTAGAGAGTTGTTCACAATATAGGTGATAGGAGGTAGATAGATATTGTAGAGCAAATAGGTTGTTTTGCAAGGTTGGAGAAACATTAACAATGGTAAACTATTAGTCATAATCAGCTTAATTAATGTGCAATACCTTTGTACGGATAACCGAATAAATGCCATTAAGCGACCAATAATATGTAATAAAACAATTGAGCGCATTGTGTTGCAAAAAACGAATATTATTGTAATTATAAGTAGAATTATTTGCCTTGATTTGGTGTAATTCGATAACATTGCTATGACGATCTTATTGGGTTGACATGAAATATAATTGTGTCAATAAATCTTTTCTTTTGTGAGAAAATGGACCAGTGAAACGCCGTGTAGAGTATAATTGGCATCATTATTTAGATAATAAATATTACATAAACATTCAAAGCAAGATTAGTAAAGTAATAATGGACTATTATTATAATATTATATCAACCTCACCAAAGAAA
>LQRL01146831.1:3813-18583 GCA_001703475.1 Hydroides elegans | reverse complement strand
ACATTGCTCGATAGAGTTGAAACTGCGGCAGCGGCAATAGGCCTGATGGCCAACCCAAAGAAAACCAAAGTGATGACCTTTAACTGTCCTAGCAAGATAGCTATAAAAACCAGTGACGGCTCCATACTCGAAGAAGTAGATGATTTCAGCTATTTGGGATCCCTAGTAAGCAGCTCAAGAGCCGATATAGCAAAGAGAATAGGCCTAGCATGGGCAGCACACAACAAGATGAGCAGAATTTGGAGATCAACACTGTCTAGAAAGACCAAGACGCGACTGTTCCGCTCAACGGTAGAGTCAGTTTTCCTATATGGAAGTGCAACATGGACACTCACAGAAACACTGGCAAAGAGAATCGATGGTTGTTTCACGAGACTGCTAAGATCAGCACTGGGGTTCACTTGGAGAGACCATGTGAACAACAAAGAACTATATGCTGAAGTACCCAAAGCCACAGATACAATCAAACAAAAGAGACTCAAGCTGGCTGGTCATTGCTATAGACGTTTGTGCAGCAGCTGCGAGACGACACCGGCCTCCAAGAACGCGAGATGGCATCCTTGATGTTGAGCAGGGACCAGTGTAAGATCCAGGCAGGTCGATGTTTCCAACATCGACCTAGAATTAGAATATCAGACTTACATAATGAGATGCGTCACACCTTTATAAGGGGTGCAGAATAATCCAAACAGGGTAAGTGGAAAAAGCTGTTCATGTCAAAACAATACGAATGTTTTGTATGATAACACTCATTTTCATTAAATCGTTCATTCATGCAGAAAAAGCATCATTATGGATTTTGGTGCAAGAGAGAAGAGCACAAAAGCCCACCGGTCCCAAGTGGGATTTGATAAACCCCACTGGCCCACTTCTGGAGGTCGTCGATGTAAGGACCGAAACATCCGTTGAAGGAGGATACATTCTGATGATGGGACCGGTGCGACGCGACCCGAACAAAGTTAGGTATACTGAGCACTGGACACTCCTATATTTTGCTGATCCTAGTGATACTATGATTCCAAGTGAGCATCGAGCTAATTGCCTCTCAATCCCATGTTATGGTTTTTGCTTTAAACCATGACTAGTAAGAAAACATATGTTCTGCAGTGACGAGATAAAAATGTTATTTAATTTTGCTACTTGCCTAAAAAATATTTCAGAAATGAGATAATTACATTCAAAATACACCAATGGCTTAATTCGTCAGTTGCTTCACACAACAATTTATATGAAAGGATAAATGTAATAAAATATCATTTAGTTTCTTCACATGTGCTTAACGGATGAAAATTACGTGTATCAAACATAAAACCGTATTTATAGACGTGGTGGCACTAATGCGTTACACAAATGGTACACTGATCAGCCAAGCGTAATAACGTTGATATGATATAAGATATGATATATAACTAGTCGACATTTTCATGTTTAGAAGTCATTACACATAATTTCCCTTTTATGCCGCACCTGTTCAAGTGACACGGCTTCCTTTTTCGATATAAGGGTTTATAGTTTTGCATATCTATATTATGACAAAGCCATATCTTTCATGTTATTATAATACTTTGCTGATGAAATGAAGTGCGCATTTATATATTGGCAAACAAGACTTGAGATCAGCTTAACTTGATCAATGACACAATGGCTATATAAACAAGTTTTATTTACACTGTTTACAAATATAAGTAATCGAATGCAAAGCAAATAAGATATTTTCTATGATATCATTCTATACATTGTTAAGCCAAGGGTAATAACTTAATTATTACCCTTGATGGGTAATTATGATATTATGAATGATATAAAATACTGGACATTTTCATGTTTATAGTTCCTTATTTATTATTTCCATTTTATGCCAAACCCGTTCAAGTAGGACGGTTTCCTTATTTGAACTAAGGTATATATTTTCATATATATTTTATGTCAAGGACATTTCTTCTATATCTTTGCTGATGTAATGAAATGCGCATATTTACATATTGACACGTTACACTTGAGACCAGCTCTTGTCAAGATCAATGACAACACAATGGCTATATAAACATCAAGTTTTATTGACACTGTATATAATATAAGTAATCGAATGCAAAGCAACTAAGAGTTTTTCGATGATATCATTCTGCATCACAAAACATTAACACTTTAATGAATAAAACTGTTCCTAAATCTTATCTATGGATTAGAGCTGAATTTTGTCTCATTAGAGAAATTTGAATTATCTAGATTCAATCAATGTATTGTTTTATATATTGTCTTCTGTTAAATTGGTTTAACATGGCGGAATTCTCAAGCATGGTAGGTGTTGACTCTCTTGTAAACCGTGATTCTATAGAATTTATTAATCCGCCGTCTGATAAGTACATATGTACGGCATGTCCGAAATTACTATGGATACCAGTAAAACAATTAAAATGCGGTCACAGACTGTGTTCTTATTGTGTTGTTAAAATAGGTAATACTATATATGAAGAACCAAAGCTGTGTCCGATTGAGGAACCTGGCTGTGTATATTTAACACCTGAAAACATTTATCCCGATAAAGCAGTTGACCGAGAAATTTTTAATATGAGTATTTATTGTGTTAATAGACCTAAATGTGAAATGACATTCAAACTTCGCTACCTTGACAATCATATTGCTACAGAGTGCAATTTTGCATCATTAAAATGTCCGAATTACGACAAAGGTTGCATGATACGTGTTTTCCGAAAAGACTTACAGAGACATATTGATTTAGACTGCGAGTATACTTTGGTGCAATGTGTATATTGTGATACAAAAATCATGAGATGTCAATCTTACGAACATGAAGCAAAATGTTTAGATGAAGAAACTGAATGTTTGTTTCTTGACGAAGGTTGTATGTACCGAGCCAAAAGGCATTTAGTCAAAAGTCATATCAATGATCAAGAGGTACAGCAACGACATCTGAAATTAACAAAGTCCGCCCTGGTAAAGATACGTGGACAAAACAATGAGCTGAAACATCAGATCAAAATGCTTAAACAGATATATGATGAAAATAACATACACATAGATGGCATATCCGATCATATTCAAGAATTAGAAAGCAATACAACGGTAACCAAACACCAGAATATGAAAACTATTCAGAGTTACTCCGATAAATTGCGTGAGCTTAAGCCTCACACACAACAAACGGATATGGCCCGAGAGATTAAAGCGCTATCAAACCGCATAAATGCTATTCAGGAAAATCAAGACATAGGCTCTGACGGCAGTGATCCTGTTTTAGAACAGCAACGGATAAGCAATGAAAGAACAATATCAAACCATGACATGCGAATCAAACAAAATGAAATGCGATTCCGTTGCCTTGAAGCTGCAGGGTACGAAGGGATGCTTATCTGGAAAATCAACAGGTATAGAGAGCGTAAACGGGCGGCAATGAACGGAGCTGTCATGTCACTGTACTCGCAACCGTTCTATAGTCATCGCTTTGGATACAAAATGTGTGGAAGATTGTACCTTGGTGGAGATGGGATAGGTAAAGGAACACATGCCTCGTTGTACTTCACTATCATGAAAGGTATATTTCTTATTATATAAAACGCAAGTTGACTCCTATAAATTACAATTAGCTAAGGGCAGTAGGTTCAATTTATCAATAATCCAGAGATAAGAACCACTTGACGACTTACATGTCAATGCACAATACCATTCAGAGTATAATTTATGTCTGACAGTTTTGCATATTTCAGCACTCATTCATGTTTGAAGTTAAGGTATATTTTATCATTGTACAATTATAAATAAGAGCCACTAACGATTGACATAGTTAATGAAGCTTTATTGTTTAGAGTATAATGTATGTCTCCTCAATACAATGTGCAAACGTTAATTATTTCAGCTCTAAATTATGAGCGGATAATCTGCACTCCATTGATTTATTTATTGAATACCATTTTCGTAGTGAGTTAGAGACAGCATTCAGTTTATGCTATAAATGGATCAATCAGTGCGCTTTAAATACAAAATATTTATATATACGTATTTGCTCATGTAATCAAGAGTTTTGAATGAAAACCAGACACTGAGTCCGTTCAAAGAAGTCTCGCGTATCAATCATCTTCTGAATCATCATCGTCGTCACCATTTGTCGTAGCTGTCTATGCTGGATCTACAATTTAGCAACATATTCGTGTTTCGAATTTACTAGAATATGTTGCGACGAATTGTTACAAGTTAAAGAATACGTTTCCAAACTACTTTCTTTCATTTTTACAGTTTGTGTAACTGTTAGGTTTAACAGAACACATTTCGTTGCATTTTCCATTTTTAAAGGCGAATATGACAACATGCTCCCTTGGCCCTTTCGCCAACGCGTCTCACTCATTCTCATGGACCAGAGCGCTCACCGAAAATCTCACATCAGCGACACGTTTCGACCAGACCCAACCAGCTCCAGCTTTCGACAACCTGTTACGGATATGAATATTGCAACAGGATCGCCGAAGTTTGTCGACCAGTCAGTGATTGATAATCCACCATATTGTGTGGATGATACTGTATTCATTATGATCAAGATAGACACGTCCGATCTTAATACGATGTTCTAGCGATAAGCATGAATTCAAGATATATTGTTATTATACAGAAATACAAAAAAAATCATCTACTCAAATATTTGATAAAGGTGATGTAGTGGTCAAGTCCTAATTGGTGCAAATGTAACTATGTAAACATTGTTCCTCATATAAAATTTCACGAATGCATACTTTGTATGATGTATTAAGCTAGAAGTCAAAAAGTTGGAAATTTGTTCATTTTAATGTTTTTAACACATGTTTTCCTTTGTTTGACTCCTTGAAATATTTTGTGCAATGATTTAAATTGTTTTGTGTTGTTCTGGCACCGATTCACAAATGTGACACGTTTTCACATTCATAACGAATCCTGATATTTTATTCAAATTGATTTTGATAATAGCTTGTAAATTACTTGTTTTGCATGGTACATTGTTCCTTTATATATTTTTTATGTAACATATTTGACTTTTTTTTTCTATGATCAATTGTAAGAATTTGACAATTTGACAACGAAGTATGTATTAACATCCAGCATATACTCAAGGTTTTATATTTCATATATATGTATATGTAGCAAGTAATATAATATTTAAATTTTCCCGACATACAGTGCACCACGTTTAATTTGAACACGGATAATTTGAAATTCGGATAATTTGAACTAAATTCTCCGGTCCCGATTATTTTCCTCTATATTTTATACCAAATCTACTTCGGATAATTTGAATTTTTCACTTCGGTTAATTTGAAGTCGATTTCAAGACTTAAAGTGTATCTCAAAAGGGGTTGTCATGTCATAAAGATGGTCTGACAAGCAAATATTAGGACAAAAATACCCCTTTGTACTCCTAATCTCTATACATGTATTAAGTGACATCGAATCATGTTTTCAACGAATATAAACAAATTTTGTTAGCTTTGTCATGCTAATCCCGGATCAATGGGTGGGGCTCAACCTTATCGTCTTAGCATGAAGGGTAGTGTTATAAGGGGGCAAACATGTTCATATCAGCACCAAACAACAAGGAACCTTTGTGATACATCAAAATCCATAGCTCGTCATTATTTACTGATGATGTTTGATAACAACTGCAGTAAAGCTACACGGTTATCCGTACCTGATAAATAATCTCGCAATACAAGTATATACATTTCCCTGCATTATAAATAAAAACACATAATTTCTAGATTTTACTTAATAAGTACAAACAATATGAATTTCTATGTTTGAAAGCTGGCAGCAAAACATGTAAATTATATAGCGTTAATGTTATATTTATTTCATCATGAATATCAAAGCATGGAAAAGCATTACCAAATTTATTCAATCAATGTAATTACAAATATAATTATATTTCAATGTATTGATTATCTTTTCAAATATAAGACTACTCAAAATCGCTGTTTATCAACAATAAATTTGTTTTATAACTTTGACACTATTACAAAAACTCTGCAGCTATTATCAAAGTGATCGGTAGGGCTTAATAGGATATGATCAGGTATCAAATGTCAAAATAAGTTAGATGTATGTTACACTGTTTATGTCATGTTGTGTGAAATAAATATAGTTACAGTACAATCATCACTTCTTATGTTTTGTTGTTGATCACCATATGATTCATATTGGTGTAATAAGCCATTATACTTCCATATTGTTTTATTTTAGATTATAACTCATATATAGCATGAACAAAAATGGATAATAATCAAGGAATTGTAAACCGTAGATAAAGTGTTTTTTTCTTTGGTGTAAGTCATGACACAGTAAATGAAGACACATTGGATCCCTCATTCATTATTGGAATAAGAGGAAATAACGGACTTCGTTTCACGCTTGGCATTTTGTTACTTAATATAGTGCTGATAAGGAGGTCAACTATGAATTAGTTTGGGTGCCAGTTGTTATAAATGCTATTTATGTGTTATATTGCAAACATATATATATATACTCCCATTTGAATGTACCTCTAACAGGATTACGTGTTGCATGTACACAAAATGGAATGTGCTATAAAAGTGATAATTGAAATAAAAACTATTAAAATTTCAAAAACAAAATATTTAATTCATAAATGTGTATGTGGACGAATATTTTATCGGAATATCAAATTAATATTGTTCTAAAAGAACATTTATAGATGGATATATGATTTTGAAAAAATATCAAATGCTTTTTTAAAGAACCTTTTGAGAAAGATATATGATTTCAACTCAGCATATCATTTCAAGTTATATAAAAAGATACTATCAAGATACTATAAAAAACAGATGCTAACGTTGCATATTGTCGCTGTTTTATTTGTTATTTCAACTCGAAGCTTATTCATTGGTCAACTGATCATCGCTAAATCTACAAAATCAAAATAACAGGAAACCTATGAATGCATTATGGCATTGGCATGCGTTGATATATTTATGAGTTGCATGTTTTACAACACCCATTTATATCATAGGTCATATATTAATTGATACACAAAGGACCATTGTCATGTATTCAATATCTGTTTACCTTGAATAGTATGTCGATGATGCTCATTCCGCTTTTGACTGTAATAGCAATATTGTGAGTGTTTTCTGTTTTTAAATCGTTTATCTTTGGATCATCTGTATGTCGAACCTACTGTATAACTGAGATGATAATGATTTTTAGTATTTTATATAATTCAATATCACTGGTATTACAATGCCTTCTGCAAAAATGGCAGGATGATTGTTCATAACATCACTTATGATTTTATAAATTTAGTTTCACTGAGTTTGGTTTATTAAGCATCGCATTGGTGAGGATATTAATTAAACTTTATTTATATAAAGGAAACCAAGTATGAGGAGCTCGAGGAGGAACATCTGGTTCGTCAGTTCACATTGCCACATCTAGCAATATTCAGAAGGAATCAATTGATCAAATATCAACTGCAAGAGTGATTCATATAATGCAATGAAAATAGTTTGTGTTATAACACTCATCTTGACGGCGTCATTCATTCCACGTATTCAAATTTTCTTTCAATTGACAAACAATTTCTATGTTTTACATGGTATTTATATTAATCATAGCAATAATTTTCTGGTGTATCTTACTTTTATTATAGACGTTGTTTAAAAAATGCTCTTATCTTTACTAAATATATTTAAGGTTGTTAATGTAATAAAAAAGTTTTGACTCCTCTTGAATCCACGCTCTCTCTCTGTGACTTCTCTGCGCCAGTGTAGCGTTTCGGACGCTCTGTGTTCAGCTATCGCGTGGTAGGCCGGTGTCCTCTGGGATCGGGGTTCACCATTTCTTTTGCGGTAGGCCTCGTGGTATCGGATTTCGGAAGTCGAGGTGGTACGCAGGGGCCACGTAGCTGTCTACAAGTCTTTTGGCTACATGATCAAAGTACTTAAGCCTTTTGGTTATGAAAATGTCTGTTACTGTGGTGTCCATATGCCCCTAAAGTGCATGGAACGTTCTTACTGTTTTGCTGCTGACTCGGACACGTAGCTTAACACCAGATATAGCTCTGGAGCTTTGCATTTAAAATGCCTCTAGTTGTCTCCTTTGTCAGACTTAATAACAAGTCCATGTCTCTGCAGCCCAAGTTGCTATTGGAAGGATGAGCGCTATGCAAAGTCGTACTTTCAGGGGAGGCTTTCTTATTTCGTTTTCTTGCCAAATTGGAATATTCAGTCTACCGAATGAAGCTCAGACTAGCGATATATATCTTGCCATGTCGTCGGAAAAATTCGGGACTCGGACCACAAACTCTTTGACATGCTTGTCTTCGTAACCATCTAGTACTGAGGCTAGGTTGCCTGGGGATATGAAATTATATTTCACGCCACTTATCTTCATGCCCTATTTATTGAAGCTGTGTCTAGATTTTTGGTGCGTCATTTGTACAATCATTGTATAAGTAAGAGTGTTTGATGTCTAACTTAATCATCACAATTAATTAACTACTCATTTTGTTTTCAAATTGGGTCAAGATATTTTAAATATTGCCTTTGATTTGCATGTATAATGAATACATACGTCCCTAATAGGAATTTCAAATAAGTTCCCATCTTTCAATACATTTCAAAACACTTGATTTGAGTATTCAAAAGCATGATAGTAACATAAGTATGAAGCCGATCTCTTTGACTACATGTCTTCATATTTAATGCATTAATCATTTTACAAGTGTAGGGCGAGTGAGATGAGTACATGAGTTAGAGTGCGGGTTTTATTTTCATTTTTTTCTAAATCTTTGATAAATATTGCTTTTATTCATTCAATAGTAATCCCAAATTTGTCACGTTTCCTTATTTATAAATTTAGAAGGGTTATTACTTATTTAATAAGCAATAGTGTAACACTCCTATGCTGTGTTTACATTAGGATGCAGCAGGTGGTTTGTACAAGTGATGATTGTAAAAGAAGGTCCCACTGCGGCCACATGTTGATGGCCCTTTTGTGACGTTTTGATGTTTGTGACGTTTACGTAATGTGTCTTTATCAATTGAAGGGTTCCGTGCAACAATACGTTAAGTCTGAAATCGACGTTTTTAGAAAAGAGGCATTGAATGTTTTCAAATTGGTCATTTATATAAGGATTGGCAAGTGGCAAAAATAAGATATTATAATGACCGTATTGATTTCGTTGCATCAAGCAAGTATAAAACATGGATCTATTATCACGTGACACTTTGCAATACATTTTAGCGAAACATGTTAAGTCGACTTAACACATTGTTGCACGGAACGCTTCGATTATTATTATTGATGCTGTAATCACTTTATTTATGTGTTTTCTTTTAGTTCTTTACTTCTTCTGTAATCATCAGATGTCACAAATCCGTATGTATCCGTATTATAAAAAATCTTATATTATATTATTAAAATTATTATATTATAAATGTATCAATGTCTTGCTACTTCTCTTTGATATTCACTTTGATCAGTGATATTCCTTGTATGCTATATATTCCACTGCGACTTCTATAAGTAAGTCATTCTTCGCAAAACAAAATTCTCACCCTCAGAAATGGGATTCAAATAGCACGTTACTTTATAACCACGGTCTCTATGACAATATCCAGAATGACATTCACATGTCATCTAAAGCATGATGATTATTGATAAATAAAACCATTTCATCATATCCAAATACAAACATTTTATGTGTAGTTATGGTAAATAATTCATTACATTATCATTCATTACACATGTTTTTTTGTTATATCGATAGTTATAATTAGAGAAGCACGTTGCACTGTTCCTTGGTGCAGCTGCTTAACCTCACTTATATAACCTCGTTGCAGCAAAACTTTTATACATGATCAGCGATCTATAAATAGAATGCCAATACAAACTGTGGGTGTCACTGCATGTATAGTGCTAGATTATATGCTTATTCATATATATGGCTATCGCTTGTATATATGAATAAAATATTCATAAATCAAATGCATCATTTAATTATTTAATATCTTATCCTGACGTTTACTAAAACTTATTTAGTATTAGATATATATCTACTTTGACATAACTCTTGATATTATTTAAAACACAGTCCCATGTAAATATATAATTTAGATATCGGGTCACATCCAGCACAGTCTGTTATATTATGTACTTAATTGGAACTATTTGAACTATTATGAACATGAAATACATTCACCAGAATACCTAGTCTATGAAGGTTCCCTCCCTTGTAGAAATGCATTATTCTTGGCACTCAGTCAATTTTCGGATAATGTTTACATGCTACAGGGAAATGTAATAAATAATGCTTGTAAAAACTATCAACTTGGCATATCTACATATCTTCTACTCCGAAAGAGCAAACTTTGGACCATTTAATGGCTTTACTACAATAAGATACTGTGGATAATAGATAATATAAATGTGGACTATATCAGCAAATAAAATGAAGTAATTTTGTTAAGATGTTGGAAAACCAAAACGTAAAACAAAGTTAGTCTTATACCTCAAGTACATATAGATAATATGATAATGTGTGTAATAGATTCATATACTACATGAGAACACTTTACATTGTTATTATCGTTATATGATAAATCAGCTAAAAGTGATATAAATGTATAAATAAAAGGCAGTGATAAGATATGCTAAAATCATGTTAACTCACATTTATACAAAGAAAAATAATTTTCATTAATATTAAACAATAACAGTAAACCATGGCAGGTGCATCGTCCATGTTTATAAGCTTTCAAAACTATCTTAATATTGATGATGGAGCTCAATTCGTAGTTCCACTAAGCGGCAAATATCTATGCGCATTTTGTAAGGATGGATTAAGGATCCCAGTAAAACAGACAGAATGCGGGCATCGCATATGCAGCTTATGTATAGATTTAATGCTTTCGGATGACCAATCAGTTCGTTGCCCGCAAGGAGAGGACGATTGTGGTATCGTATCCAGGCAATCCATCTATCCGGACAAGGCAACAGATCGTGAAATCCTACGCATGGAAATATATTGCAAGCATCATCCACAATGTGATGCAAGAATGCCATGTAAAGATTTGAAATCACATTTAGAAAATATATGTGAATATCATATGGTTCCTTGCCCTAATGCGGAGAAAGGTTGCATGGCTACTTTTAGGCGATCGGCAAAAGACGAACATCTTAATCAAGAGTGTGTATACGAACTGAAACTTTGTAAATATTGCTTACAGCAAGTTGTCGGTTCCGAGATTGAAGAGCATGAAGCCAATTGCATGAATGAAGATATTTCTTGTGGTTATGCTGGCGAAGGGTGTACTTTTACAGCCAAACGAATAGATATGTCTGATCACATGCAAGATAACGAGGCAATTGGACATCATCTCAAGCTTTGTCATGCTTCACTTCAACGTCTGAAAAGTGACAAAAATGAGCTTGCTACCGATGTAGAGTCAATCGTCGCAAATATAGGTGCTATGGAAAATCGCATATCTGCACTTACAAATGAAATTGGAGAGGAAAGAGATAACACAGAGCGGAATCAACGCAAAATACAAGAGACTCTCTCAAAATATGGTGGTCAGATATCAAAGCTGGTAAATGATACAAAGGTGGCACACGATACAATGTCGGCTCTCAAATCACTCTCTGATCGGGTAAATGATTTGGAGGAGAGGTCATATCCTGGCAATAACTCTTCCAGTAACACAGGAAATAATACTTCAACAAGAGCCGAGCAGGAGAGTTTAGCACGAGCTATTGGTACGCACGACGTTGCACTTGCTGAATACGAAATTCGATTTCGTTGTCTCGAAACCGCCAATTACGATGGTCTTCTCATGTGGAAAATATCCAACTACAGGCAACGAAAGCGTATGGCTTTAGAAGGCAAAACCAAATCGTTATATTCACAACCATTTTATACAGGTCGCTATGGATACAAAATGTGTGCGCGATTGTATTTGGCGGGCGATGGTCAGGGCAAAGATACGCATGCGTCTTTGTATTTCGTGATCATGCGCGGAGAGTATGATAGTGTGCTTCCGTGGCCGTTTCGTCAAAGGATCACACTTTCTTTGATGGATCAGGAATCGCATCGTAATCATGTCATTGATACATTTCGTCCAGATACATCAAGTTCCAGCTTTCAGCGACCGGTCACTGATCTTAATATTGCAAGTGGGTCACCGAAATTTGTATCGCAAACGGTCATTGACAATCCACCGTACTTGAAAGATGACACAATATTTATCCGGATCAAAGTTGATACATCGGATCTTGTTATGTTTTAGTAAATGCATGCAAAATAATGATTTCATTAACTGTGAATACAATGAATTAACTCCAGTGTTTTATTAATATGTAAGAACTACCATGCTTGATTCAGCTTGCTGTTCGAATTAAAAAGGTTAAATATATATATCCCTGAACTAAAATATCATATCGAAGCTTTATCAGCAAAGGAAACGTTTATATTATCCTCGTACATATTTACATTATACTTCACGAATCTAATATGATTCATGCTATGACGGTGATCATGACTGTAAACACGTTTGCAAGCCAATGGATATAATTACGATTGCATTCATCAATGGATATGCCGTCTAAAATCATCAACTTTGTTCGTATAAAATTAGTATGATCTAAAATCGCCAACAACTTTTTTAAAGAAATCAGTATTATTTGTCATATGAAGAGGAGAAGAACATGTAATTATTAATGTTGCAGCATTGGAAGTCAACCAATACTTCTGGCCATGTATACAGTTTTAGATTCTTTCAAAATGATATTTACTATATATCGCTAATCATATTTTATAGCTAAGAACATTGACACATTATTTAACAACATATTGCGATTAACAAACATTTATAAATTTTACTACATAAATGTTTATAAGAATTTGATTAGCCAGTATTTAAAATATATTGATGTGCATTGATCAAGCTATGTGTGTTTAATTTTGTAATATCAAATTTAAAATTCGAAATAGTTCAAGTATAAAAAGTGAATTCACTACAATCCCATTTGTTCCAAGTGTTATTGTTAAAATGATCAACAAATGCAGTATATAATAGCTGCGTATGGTCATACTTTGGCAGCACGACACGATGTGCATCTAAGTGGATATTAAAAGGACTGTAAATAAAAAAGCAACAAGATATCTCAAATCACTGATGATAACAAAAACAAATACAACAATGCATAAATTAGAAGGCGTTCATCAAAATTGAACTCAGTCATCTCGTAGGTCAATATATGAAGTTGCATTTTATTCGACACACTGCAAAAAGAAAGAATCAATTATACATAAAAATGTATGCAGCTAATATTTGTATTCATGACATGTAGGCAAATTAGTTATACATCAGATTCAATTTAACAAATACGAATTTATATGTTCTGTTCAATAGAATTAAATATGTAGGTTGGAAGCACTATAGGAGAACATAATAATGAATAACACTAAACGCTTATTCAATAACACAACTGAGATGAATATGATACAATGGAGCTCTTAAACTTAACAACCAACCTCCTTATCGCCAAATTCAACCATTGCCCGAATGTTCTTCATAAAGGCAAATCGATCAGCCATTGTGGATTGACTATGCAAAGATTTTACTTAAAATTGAATACTCGATTCTAGCGAAGCATTATAGGAACTGAGGGAGACTACTCTTCTTATGCTTTGATTCCTGCAAAATTGTCTCAATAAGCAAGGCAATAGAGCATGTGAAGTTCATTGACTACGTATAGTCAACAGCAAGGCCTACCGGAACTATTGTACAATGCTACATACTTGACTTATTACCACGATTCTCTCCGGGCTCATCACCCTCCCGCGACTTTATTACGCCGCTTTCGGGTTGCTTTCAACCATAAAGTGTCGAATATCTTGTCGATTCTTTACAAATCTAAGGACAAATACATGTCACTTTTAGTGATAAAGCTAAGAGGACTCTAAACAATGGTATGGTTAAACAATGGTAAGCAAAGTCCAATGAAATAGTTATTAGAAATCTAAACACAAAATACGCCAGTGAAAATTAGCTAAAAGAAAGTGATTGGTATCTTAACTAGGCTGAGTATGAATTCAATATTAATTGCACCTGGACAGTGTATGATATTTCAAACTTTTAAAAAAACGTGCAAGTATTATAAGATAAAACGACTTCAATTTGCAATCAATCATGAAAAACATGAGCAGCAAGGCCATGTCTATATTTATGCAATTTTAAAATATATTTAAAACAAAGGCGATGTGCATTGTTTTGCTCCGATATGGACTACAATGATACAGAACAAATCACATCCATTTTGAGAGCAACGAAAAAAAAACAGCAAAGTATTTTTCAGTATTTTTCTATTTATAGTGTTCGTAATAATTGTTGCCAAAACAGCAAAAAAATAACGTTGTAGCTTTTGAAAATGTCATACCTTGAGAAACCAACTGTTTTAGCTATAGATGTCACATTTCTTGTTTTAATTTTCGGTGGTTAGCTATATGTAATGCTAGTATTATGTCCACGGAATCGAAAGGTTCATTATGCGGCAGACATGTTCAACCATTCAAAATTTATGTCAATGTGAATTATATCGGAAAAATGTACAACAGTTTTTAGATCAACTGTATATTAGAAAAAGTCAAAATATTATAAAAAAAACATGTTTAATTTCATACTTGAATATGGAAACATGCCTGAATTCAAATATATATATATCAATAGGCATACTTGATTAAGATTTCATAATTGATTATTTACATATT
>LQRL01146828.1:0-20869 GCA_001703475.1 Hydroides elegans | reverse complement strand
TTGGTTTTTCCCGCCTGTGGAATAACCACGGGGAATACCCACAACATGTTTCAGCTTGCACTGATGACGTCAGCGTAACAAACATGTTCATACTTGCACGGATGAGTCATAGGGCTTGGATTATCTATTCTTACCCTACTAATGTCTTAGACCACTGTTTTTGCACTCTACTAATCACTATAGTGAAATCAAACAAATATACAATTTCCCTAAACCCATAAATGTTAATCTAAATCAAATTTTATTTTACTTAAAAGACCTCAAAACTCACATTCGAAACCACATCGCTCCTACTCCTCATAAGCTCGGCATTTGATTGGCTCTCTTCATCACGTGTCTTCATTTGCGATAAAACGTTCTTTCGAGCATCGAGAGCGCGGATTGAATCCCGCAGTTCTTGTTCAACGCGATCCAACCTTGCTAGAATGTCCTTAATAGCGACCTGAAGATAAAACAATTCAAACCCAGTAATAGCTAAGGTCGCGTTTACGCAAAACATAATATGACACAAAAATAATAAAAAACGGCGCGTGTATGATTTACCTAGCGATTTAGGACTCCGATATGTCCGGTCAATCAACACGTTTTATCAAAATACCAAGTGCCAAGGTTTAACTGAATTTAAGATGTTGGACAGATAAAATACCTTTTACTTTTAAACCAACTCATTGCTTATTTCTATCCTTTTTAGATCGCAATCTTGCTAGAATGTCTTCGATTGCGATTTAAATAGGATAGGAATAAGCATAGATTTGGTTTAAAAGTAAACAGATTATAAAATCATTTAAAAGGTGACATTGTCAAATAATTCAAATTCTATGCGAAGCAACCTTGTTAGAATGTCCCTTGTTAGAATAGACAGAGATAAACAAAGACAAACCCATAAATCGTTATAGCCGCGTTTACGCAAAACATAAGCACGCTAATATGACTGAAAAAACGCGCGTATTCTTTTTACCTTGCGATTTAGGAACACAAATTATTCACCAAAGGTGTCCAGTCAATCAACAATTTTATTAAGATGTCCGGTTTTAAACTTTTACTGTTTAATTGATTTTTGAACACATAAACTATATTTTGCACACACTCATCTATACCTAATGAATCATGATATTATTGATGACAATGAACTTATAACGATTTTAGAAATAGATAAACTATGAGAAACATACCCACTGTCCATCTTTTGATAAGCTATTCAAAATATTATTTTCAATGGATTAAAAGACACATACCTGACTTACACATACATGGATCAAAGCCACGCAAATCAATAATCGAAGCATATTTGATTTTCGAATTCAAACAATATATTGGAAAATATAAAGCAATCTTCACTTAACAAAAAGGTTTAGCGCAATGATTCAAACTAAGTCCTGGATTTAGGTCAATAATGAGTAATCTTAATTGAACAATATTTGCATTATGTGCTATAAAAATTGAACATTAACCAATCGCAACACAAAATAACCTTGACATTTGCATGCGATCTAATCGATGTGTCTCAGTCTGTGTTCCACATCCAACTTCGAAATCTTATCATGTATGATAAATTTTTAAAGTGCGTCAGTCTGAAGTTACACAAATTAATTGTTCGCATTTTTTTTTATAAATTTCGTTCTGCTTCCCTAAAATAACGTTATCGTTATACGATAAAACGTTATCGCTATTTTTGTTACACGTAGTATATCCATGAGCGATGCATGTGATTGAATCAATATGCTCCAGTCTACAGTCGACTTCGACATATCTGCACGTGATAAGAGTAAGAGTGCATCTTGTTCCAAATTAACGAAATCAGATTTAAGTCACCTCTAATTGGTCTCATTCTTGGAATAAAGTAAGACTTATTGAAACAGTCTGACATGTGATCTTATCGACCTTAACCAGTAAGTATTCGATTTCTGCATCTTATCACATGAACAGATTAAAAGTGAACCCCCGTTCCAAACAAAAATTATCTCATAATTGCTCCCATTTATTATTATTCTCAAACTGAAGTTACATTTAATTAGAGACAACTCCTTACCCTTGACAACAATCCCTCACTCACTTGTCTTCCATGAGGTTGTTGACAGTAATTATAATAAAAACTGCCTTGAATGAATAAAAATCCTGCTATCAAGGGTGTGTTGTCATATTCATTATGCGTGATTTCAGAACAAATCTTATCTGCCTAATTACTAGCCCTTTCAAATTGTCTTATGTAGTACGGTGATTGTCCGTATTGTGTCTTTATTTTGGATTTCTATATGTCTGTCTTATATCTCTTACATCTGGGTCTGACTAACACAAACGACGTCAACGGTCGTTTCTGCCCTTGGAAAGACTACCTTCAAGAGGAAAAAAACATGTGGTTGATGAGTTCCCACTTGGAACCGGTAGGCTTTTGAAATATTTTTTCTTTTTTTTTGATGCACGCGGTATCTTTTATGATATTCCTTCTTTCTTTTCTTGTTATATTATGCATCCTGGAAGTTTTCAACACTGACTGAACCGAGAAACCGCCACATCCTATTTCAAATGGAAGACATCACAACTTGCGTCATTGGTCTTGGCAGTGTTTGGTACTTAAGCCGCTTGCATTCTTGAGCTTCGTCAATTGGATCTGCATGTGGTACTATCAACAGTACATACCTTCATTTGGTGATCTTAACATGATGTCTGGTTGTAAATTCATGGTGGCTAAATGCTGTCGGAAGCTGAGGTACATACTAACGTCTGCTCGCACATGCCAGTTATTACTTGTTACCAGGATGTCACCTGCTGTGATATTCATGTGCTTTCTGCGCTTTTCAGTTCTCTCTATGACAAAACTGATGAACTTGGGTCCCTTCCCATACCTGGCGATGTACTTTCTACGAGCCTTGTCGAGGTCTGATGCTAGGACTACTACCCCATGTGTTTTTCATCAGCTAGGGCTCTTATAGGACTTACAGCAAAACTGATCCATTCTCCAGAGTTTGCAATATATTTTTGCTCGAACCGCCGGTTATCTTGTTTCTTATGGGTAATGCCTTCGACATGCCGGACTCTTCCTCTCTTTGCCTTACATAGCCTTGCAACAATTAGCGTTGGCGTTGACTGTACGCTCAGCCAAACCTGCGTTAGTTATACATTCTAACCTTAGCTGTCCTCGCGTTATGGTCCCTATGATGTAGATATGCCTTGGTCAATCTTCTGTTGACTTTAATGTATCTTCTTCTTTCCACTTGCATCTGTAACACAGCTTGATAATACCCCACTGATATAATGGTCTGAATAGTATCGTAGCATGATGCCCTGCATCACCTTGGTGACTCTGCAATCCTCTGCCAGAGACATTAGTAACATTTAAAGTGTTAAGCCAATGCTAGAAAGACCTACGCTGCTCATATACCATGATACATTTGTTTGCTTTAGTGACTCTAACGTGCTAAGCGATACTTTGTAGATAAATAGCGGTCATGGTGGTCGAGGAAGTTTGCCATATTTGTAGTACCATGCCTTTTAGCTTTCAGAGAGCAATCCAATGTTGTCAACTGATTCCAATCATTCATTTATTAGCATGCGCAACTCTGCTTTATTTTTGATGTCGCACATATTCCTATAAAACCAATGACCTAAGCACTTATCGGGGTTTTCCCCGACGGTTTGGATCATCGTATTTTATATTCGGTAGATTATTTTCAGAGTTTGCTACGTCTGACCAGGCGTATAGACCCCATTGCCTCATTGTTCATCATGCATTGCTCTTCAGCAACAATCACAATCACCTCTACTCTTTTTTTCAGATTATTTCACCAGCAGATTAGCTGTCGCAGCATATATTGCCAAAGACATGGTGCAATCTGTCAATCGCTAAGAACTTCAGGCTGTTGTGAATCGGCAACGACAAAAAGGGTCTGAACATGTGAGGTGAAATGAGGAACAAATGCTTTTGCCAACATTTGAAATCACGATAATAACTGTGCATAACAGGAAAGAGGATACCTTAAAATCACAATATATTGTGTTGTTGCTATCATAGCCTTGCCAATAATGTTAATAACTGTTTGAATAATCAAAGTCAATAGAATAACGACAAATAATATTTGCATCTTTCTATATAGCAAATACTAAATTATGATTAAAATGAATGTTTGATATGGATATCAAATAAAACTATTGAATAAAACAGGAATGTTCAGCTAAACTATCATGATTCAATTTGAATTTGACACGCCTCTTAATAAACAAATATTTTCAGAGAGATATTCACACTCAATGGATACTCAAAGAAAAAAATGCTGTTCATCTTATATTAAAAATCACTCATATTGCGTATTTTTTGTCATGAAGCTGCATTGTAAAAATGTTTGAAAATTATAATGGTGGGATGAGCAGAGCAAAAATGTGGCGCACACAATACAAAAGAGGAATTACATGATATATTAAATTATACATTTATTTGTTATTTGCTCAACCCTGAGAAGAAAGTGATGTATCTATATTCTGATAAGACAATGAAACAACATCATAAATTAAATTGTCAGTTTTCTGACTATATTTTCACGCTTAATCAATATCATATGCATATAATACAAAGGTTGTTTCAAAAATCAATAAGTTTATCGCATTGTGAATCTACTTTGAATTCAGGTTGAGTCTAGAATCTGATTACAAGCAGGCCTGAGATTAGAATATAAGAAATATGTTTTGTTCTTTAAGAAAGTACAAACAATGATTAATCTGTTTTGACTTCACTCATTATTCTGGATTTCGATGACGAGTTGCATCGAAAATATGCTGATATAAACCATAAGATAACACGACATATTAAAAAGACACCATATCTAATTAATCACATTTCATCGATGAAATAACATAGTTATTCTGCTTTGATTTCGATTTTTGAGTCTAAGTTCTTAGAACATGCAGCCTAGAGAATGTAATGAAATAAACACGAAGATAACACAACATAGATCTAATATCATAAAAACACCATATATCTATTCATCGTTTATTCACTCATCAATCACAATTCAAAGATTCATATCTAAGCTTTTCTTGTTTTATGTCATTTTAGAATCTAAATTCTGAGGACGAGCAGCTAAGAGAATGTGGTGAAATAAACAATAAGAAAACACAACATATTATAAAAAAACACCATATATCTATTCATTGGTTTTATTCACACATTAATCAGAATTTTATCGATTAAATAGCATAGTGATTCTGGGTTGATGTCATTTTCAAATCTAGATTCTGAGGGAAAGCAGTTTCGTTTTGTTGAAAAAAAATATTTGAAGAAAGTAAACTACGCCATATATTGAATAATAAGTTATCAATCACACTTTATAGATTCATATCTAAATGATGATATCTTAGTTTGATTTCAGCTTCGAATCTAAGTTCTGAGGACTAGCAGCCAAGGTAAGGTGGTTAAACAAACCATAAGATAGCACGACATAATATCATAAAAATACGATATATTTATTCATAGTTCTATTCACTCATTTATCACATTTTAAAGTCTCATATCTTAGTGATTATGGTTTGATGTCATTTTCGAATCTAAATTCTGAGGATTAGCGGCTATGAGAATGTGGTGAAATAAACCATAAGATAACACGACATAATATCATAAAAACACCATATATCGAATCATCGTTTTATTCACTCATTAGGCCGCGGTTACACAGAGCTAACGGTTTTTCACGTCGGGGATTAGTCCTCTATTTTGTCCTCTATAAGTCCTCTATTTTCTTTATAAAAACTCGTGTCAAACAACGCAGCAACTTTTTTTCACGCAAGCTTTTTTTAGTCAAAAGTGGTTACACTGCGTTTTGTCACGACAATCTTGCTATAACACAGAGGAAAAAGCTAGCTGGAAAAACTGCTAGCGGGGAAAAAAGTGACTTTTTTAAACGCCAATTTTACAATAATGAACATCATTCGAGTTTGTTTGACACCATGCATTTCACTAAACTCTTTTTGAAATATTGGAGGGAAACGGGAGAAAACCTCGATTTTTAAGCCTTTTCACTTCTTTTTGCGTCAGTGTAACCACTAAAAAAGCTCACTTTTATAACTGCTAACTTTTAAAAAAGTTCTGTGTAACCTCGGCCTTAATCACTGTTTATAGATTGATATCTTAGTGATTCCGGGTTGATGTCAATTTCGAATCTAAATTCTGAGGATGAGCAGCTAAGTGAATGTGTTGAAATGAAGCATAAGACAACACGACATAATATCATAAAAACACCATATATCTATTCATCGTTTTATTCACATATCAATCACACTGTATAGTCTCATATCTAAGGGATTCTAGTTTGATGTCATTTTCGAATCTAGGTTCTGAGGACCAGCATCCCCGAAAATGTGATGCAGTTCCGTTTTGTTGAAAAAAAAAACTAAAGACAGTAAACTACGCCATAAATCTATTCATTGTTTTATTCACTCATTAATCACACTTTATCGATTCATATCGTAGTGATTCCAGGTTTGATGTCATTTTCGAATCTAGATTCGTATTAAAAGCAGCCCAGAGAATGTGGTAATGAAGCGATCGGTGTAGCCCTCAAGAATGCCGTCCACTTCTCCCACTTGCACTGTTATCTGGTCGCCAACCTAAAAGAATAAAAACAATAAATTATTGACAAAAGTGTTGAAAAATGTTTACAACTCCTGCTTTTGATTTTAAGGTAAAAGTGTTGGTAAAGTGTCTTATGAAAAATCAATGTTTAAAGTAATAAATAAAGGGCAGAGGGTGGAAACAATTATAAGCCGAGGATTCAAAAATGAAATAAATAAATTATAAATAAAGAATACATATAGCCTGAATGGGGCGCCAAAATATCTCTGAAATAATATACATAGCCTGAAGAATGTGCAATAACAAACATATTTTTTCCTGCATTTATTTGAGTTAATTATCTGATCGTATTACTGGAGCGACAATATCGTTGAAGTACATCGCAATTATCATATATTTTTTTTAAAAATTCAAATGGAAAAAATCCCAAAATAAATAAATTTCTTAAGGCGCTTTCAACCATAACGACATGGGTAGCCTGGTCTTTCTGATTAATATAGACTTCAGAACTTTCTTTTTATGAACTATTGTTAGTGAATTAGAGAATTCTAAATCTTATGAATTTATAATTTTGCGAAAAATATGGAAACATTTCTTACGATGCATTCGACCATAACGACATTAGTGGCATGGTCCTTCTGAATCGTATCGGCCGCGTACGTCTGAGTGGCTTTTGCGTTATTAATCATAATATCGCCCGTCATCGCCTCACTTTCCTCCGTGAACAGAGACACAGTGAACATGTAGATTCCATTGTTTGCCACGAGAAATGTACTCGTGTCTGCGTTGTAGTTGAAACCTGTCAATCAAAGAAGTCAATTAAAAATCAATTAAAATTCAATTAAAAATCAATTAGTAATCATAATATCGCCCGTCATCGCCTCACTTTTCTCCGTGAACAGAGACACAGTGAACATGTAGATTCCATTGTTTGCCACGAGAAATGTACTCGTGTCTGCGTTGTAGTTGAAACCTGTCAATCAAAGAAGTCAATTAAAAATCAATTAAAATTCAATTAAAAATCAATTAGTAATCATAATATCGCCCGTCATCGCCTCACTTTCCTCCGTGAACAGAGACACAGTGAACATGTAGATTCCATTGTTTGCCACTAAGAAGGTACTCGTGTCAGCATTGTAGTTGAAGCCTGTCAATCAAAGTAATCAATTAATAATCAATTAAAAATAAATTATTAATCATAATATCGCCCGTCATCCCCTCACTTTCCTCCGTGAACAGAGACACAGTGAACAGGTAGATCCCGTTGTTTGCCACGTAAAAGGTATTTGTGTCTGCGTCGTAGTTTAAACCTGTCAATCAAATTAATTACTTACAAATCAATAAGAAATCATAATATCGCCCGTCATCGCCTCACTTCCCTCCGTGAACAGAGAAACAGTGAATAGATAGATCCCGTTTTTGGCCACTAAGAAGGTACTCGTGTCAGCGTTGTAGTTGAAACCTGGCAATCAAATGAAATCAATGAAAAATCAATTAAAAATCAATAAAAAATCAATTGAAAATCAATAATTGATAATAATATCGCCTGTCATCGCTTCACTTTCCTCAGTGAACAGAGACACAGTGAGTAATTATATCACGTTGTTTGCCACGTAAAAGGTTTTTTTTCAGTGTTGTAGTTGAAGCCTGTCAATCAAAGAAATAAATTAAACATCAATAAGGGATCATAATATCTCATGTCATCGCTTCACTTTCCTGAATGAACAGGGATGCAATGAAAATTTAGATCCCGGTGTTGGTTACGTAGAGGGTTATTGTTGAAGGGTCAAAGTATACAAGTTAAACCTGTCAATATAAAAAAAACATTTAAAATCAATTACACATGCAAGATATGTAATTCAAGTTACATACAACGTAATGGTTTGGTATTTTCTTGAGTGTACCTAAACCTTATATTGCCCTTTAAATGATCTCGATTAATACTGATATGATTCTCTTGCTCGATACGAGCCCAGAATCATTCAAAAGATATTGCCCACAAATCATGTTATATTTTAATAGTTCATTGCCCTGATTTTGGGCTGTTTGGTCGAACTGTATCAAGTCTCGCTCAAAATATGACCAAGGCAATATTAGGATAGTTAATCCCAATATAAACCTTTAGATACTGCTCTTTTCAAACAACATCATGCAGCATGATGAGTCCATATTGCATTTGAGATAAATTTACAACAGTTTATAATAGTTACCCAGGTTGGTGACTGTTTGCCATAGAACAAATCATAATAATTACCCTAATTAGCGAGGCAATAAAACCACAATATTGATTTTAAAATATGTTATTAATTACCCTGGTTGGTGACAGTTTGGTCGAACTGCATTATTCTTATTATTTGTTCTTATTCTTTGAGGGGAATTAACCATAATGCTGCCTTATTGTACAATTAAACAAGTTCATTACCCTGGTTGGTGACTGTTTGGTCGAACTGCATTATTTCTCTTATTATTTGAGGGGAATTAACCATAATGCTGCCTTATTGTACAATTAAACAAGTTAATTACCCTGGTTGGTGACTGTTTGGTCGAACTGGATCGTGTCTCCCTCAACATATTGAATAGAGGCCGAAGCATACGCAGTGAAGCCAACCGGAGTGTTCACTGTAAAGGCGACAAGCAAAAACATATTTATGCAATTTATTTTTGAATATGTATAATTAGCCCATAGAAAGACCTGTACCTTCACAAATCATGTTCTTGTTAATGGAGTGTCGGGGATGATTGCACACAACTAGTCAAATTTAATACTTGAATTTGTGCCCGGTTGTCTGTCTGGGTTATACACCGTACGTATGTAATTGGAACGCTGGACGTTTAAGTGATTTAAACTCAAACTTACTCATAAGCGCATTTTCATGCAGGGCAGCGATTGCAGATTGTTGAAGCTTCAGTTCCTAAATGAACAAGGACAATCTCATTACAGAATTTATTGTTGACTCTGTTTTACTGCTTTTGTTAATATATTGACAGCAAACCGATGGTTATCAAATTGCACAATTCAAAGAAAAGAGTTATTCATTTCAGATCCTATTTGAAATAAATTGAGAAATGGTACTGAACAAACTTATATAAACAATTTACAATTTAAAACGTTAATTTGGTCGATTGGCAATATCAAATGCAAAAGAATGGTCTATTAGGAAACGCATCCAGCTCACACCGCAATCGTTAAAATAAAGAATAACCTAAATCAAAACTAACAAATGATGAACAAGTAACAAAATCAACCTACAAGGATATAGCCCCGAATACACTTGAAAGAGATAATAATAATTTAAAAAAAACAATCTCACTCGGATATGATCCTGATTGTCCTCCATTAGCTCCCTCATCTCATGCGCATTTCGCTCGTTTTGCGTGCGCAGATTGCGGATCACTTCATCCTGGTTACGGATCGTCTCCTTGGTAACCGCCAATCGCCTTTCTAGCTCCTCCAGCCTAGCAACGGCCTCTTGGAGACTGCCGAAGTCCTGGAAATGATAAATTGGGTTTAGCCGCAATACATAAAGAGTTGAGAAATATCTTGAAATAAAAATCATCAATTGCCGTGTTTTAAATTTGAAACGGTCAATGGACAAAAGAAGTATAAAGTGCTAAAAGTTAAGAAAACTGTTTGAAAATGATAGCATGATTTTTTTCAGCTTAAAAAGTAATTATTTCTAATATTAAGATTTGCAAAAAAGCGTATAATATTATAAATAAACTTACTTTGGCACTGCAAAGCGTTGCCACAAATAACAAAACCACCAATTTTACAATCATATTTGCTTCTGTATTGTTCTCAGGTAACAAAATAGTATGCTGTATCGTTTTCGAATAACAATTTCAGAACAGAGATGTAGTTTGAAAAGTGTAGACAGGAGACATGGCTTGAGTTATCAGTAGATGCAGAGCAGTGATAAGATCAGGGCAATGTTAATGTGAAGGTCGCGAGACATAGACATATAGTTGATTTAATCTGCCTTATATTCCTATTGAGCAACCCAAGTGATATATTAAAGGTATACATATTTTTCATGTCTAGGTTTATTCTATGTATCTTCAAACGTAAGACTGTCACCATATGTATGATCAAATGGAGTTTAACAGCTACTCATTGTATAGTATAACTCAACAGTTATAATTGACTTTGTTTATGAATTCTATTAAGGATGAGAAATTCATTTTACTCTTCTGTCATAGACGTGACCCCACCAAAAAACAACTATTGAAGATAACGTATTTCGATGTCATATGTCTATGGTCAATTTTAGCAGACTGTCATAAATATATTTTCATGCGTTTACCTAATGTCGACACTTTTTTAAAGCTTTACGATTTGCTCATTTTGTTTAACACGCTAAATGTGTGCTCCTCGATGTGACGTCTATGCTACATGTATTTTACATTATAGCCGTTAAAGCAATTTCTGTATTGTTCTTTTATTTTTACATTTTGGTTTGATAAGGATTTCTTATAATGTATAATAACATATAAATATAGTTTTTTTGCTTGTTTGTTGTTGTTGTTTTACGACACAAATATATGATAAGCGTTTTTATTGTAATATGCTCTTTTCCGTATCCATCCAAGAGAATCCGACTATGAATTTCAATTTGTTGTCATAATAAATTATTATTTAGGCTTATCGTCCCCTGAAATGAAGTCATCACGTTTTTAACCGACAAATTCTACTTATACCTTTTTATTTATGTTTTTCTTATTCGTAGCATATCATTGATATTTGTATCGTATCATCTCTACAATATTCGTTTTATCAACGAGATACTGGTTATCATCTCTATGCGAACAATATGTATTACCGAGAACGTCGTTTCATAAATCGTAAGACAAAAAAAGATGCATTTGAATATGGAATCTTATCCATTCTATGTTCATATCATACATGTATGTTGTAATTTTATATATCAGGTAAGTTAAACAAGATTATTATCCCCTGCATATCTTCAATCATTTTTATATGAGAATAATGAGAATTCTTATTTAATTGGTCACCATATTGCAAATCGACAAATATAAAGCATGAAGAAGAAACAAAAGTTGTAGTATGGCATTATATTTACAGTTTATCACACATTTAATTTCGATTTAGTTCTCGTGCCATCATCCACTCTATCTGATATACGTGTAAATGATGATTATGCCCGAGAATCTGGTCATGGCGATTTTTACGTCCGTTAAAGAAAACAAATGTTGTTTAAATATATAATTTTATTTATAATATATTAACACCACTTAAAATGTGCCTTTTTTGGGAAAGCATCCTTTAAAGTCATCCTCCCAGTATCTTTCAACTTATCAATACATGCGAATGATGATGAATGATTTTTCTTGAAACAAAGGAAAGACCATGATTTAAGATATGCTTTATTTTTACTACGTTCACATATTATATTTCCTCTTAAATCAGAATGTACACCATATTATCTTTCATTTGGGCGATAATACTCTACATGCGAATGATGAGAATTCCCGAGAACGTGGTGACGGCGTTGTAAATCGTAACCCAAATAAGACACATTTATTTCAATATGAAATTTATTTCAATATGAAATTATGTTTATTTTATTTTCACATCATACATTGTAATTTTATGAGATATGCTCATAATAAGGCAAGTCGAAACATGTCATCAACCCCTGTATTCTCTTAGCAATTACGATCTACATGCGAATGATGAGAATTCCCGAGAACGTGGTCACTGCGTTGTCTGCGAATCCCTCAACGTCTCCGTCCACCTCAACGGCTTCAACCCACACCTCCTGGCCAGTCTGAAAACGCAAAAAAAAAGTATCAGTTATTTACCACTTTAATTCGTGTTTTGTGTGATATTTGTTAACCGTTATTGAATATCGTTTTTAGTATGTTGAGTTCCCTCACTGACTTCAATTGGCACTTTCGATATCCGCACAAAACCCCTAAAAAAACATGTTAAATGTTTTAAAATCTCATTTTATCGTGTTTTCTTTTCAGTTGGATAAATCGAATTCTCTCATGAATAGAGTTGTAGACACTATAAAAGGTAGGCACGGCTTTAGATAAGGTATCCCATAGCTCTTATTTACTATACCCTAATATACCCACTCATTACTTCCCGTTTGGTATCTACTTAAATTCACATCCTAAAGTTCCATTATCAAGTTACCGAGTATCCGAGTTTTTTTTAGTTTTCCATGAAAAATACATGGAAAACCATGTTTATCGGAAAGAAAAGCTTCCAGTGTGGCCAGTCCCTAAAATATTTGTAACAAACCAACCTGGCATTCGACAATGACCATGTGTTGTTATTTTCTTTTTAAACACATCCCCAATTAACTTTGCCCCAAAGGCTTGGCCCGTTTTATGATGTATTTATGCCTTGATCCCTACTTAAAATCACACAATATAGATTCTATACTTGATATAAACTTGATATAAAATCCAAACGAACCTGGCATTCGACGATGACCATATTAGTGGCCTGGTCCTTTTGCAGAGTATCGGGCGCATGCACTTGCACAAGGGCTGTTCCGTCCATCACTATATTCGCTGCAGCCGCGTCACTTTCTAAGACGTGGAGGGTCGCCGAAAACAGATAGAGAGCTGTAAAAGACACAACGAGTATGTTCACGTCGAGGCTAAATACTGATTAATAGCTCGGTAGACTTCATAATTCTGTTCGAGTTGCTAGACATATATACAAAATACAGACCGTTGCTAACCCATATGGACATAATACATACCGTTGCTAAGTCACATATAAAAATACCTCCCGTTCCTAGCGCATATGAACTGAATTATGGACAAAATACATTACTTTGTTAGGCATATGAACACAATACTTATCGTTGCTAAGTCACATGAAAAAGTGCACACCGCTGCTAGGGCTTTTGGGTAAAATACATATCGTTGCTTAGTCACATGTTAAAATGCATATTGTTGTTAGGCATATGGACAAAATACATATGGTTTTTTTAGTCACATGGACAAAATGCATACCGTTGCTTACGCATGTGGACCAAATAGCTATTTATAAAGTATAGTAAATCTTGTAAGCGCTTAGGTGTTTATGTTTAAATATAATAAGCGCGCATAAATAAACTAAAATAAATAAAATAAATGCATACCGTTGCTAGGACATATGAATTTGGACGTGCTAGGGTTGTAGTTGAACCCATGGTTACTGAAGGTCAGTTCGAACTGAATGATGTCACCTTCGACGTACGCGCGCTTGGCGGCCGAGTAAGCGGAGAAACAAATCGGCGCATTGGCTGGAATTAAGAATAGATCAATAAGAAATAAAATAAATCTATTCTATGGCGAGTTGGTTGCATTAAAAAAGAAAAGAAAAATAGATAAGAAGGAAGTGAAGACACATTTATAGGAAGAGAGGGCGCGTTGTCAAATGATTGAAATTGCCTATATTTAATTCTGCTAAAATGTACGGTTTATACTAATGGTTATTTCATTCCCTTTTCATGTGTTTAACTCTTGTTTTAAATAATGCTTGACGTATATGAGGCATATGCAGTTCAAAAGCGTTGCGCAGTAGATTTGTTTGTAATGTGATGATTACTTTATTAATGCGTTTTATGTCTGTTATAGTCCAATTGATCCGATTTCACATTTGATATGGTCTTATCAATGCATTTTGCTAAATTGAGCGGATCATATTTGGAAAGAATAAAATCATATAATGATTAACCATACCTAGTTCAGCTTCATCTTTCAATTGAGCAATGAGTGAGGTTTGCTCCTCCAAATCCTACAAATTAAAAAGAAAAACGCCATTCCAGACACAATTCAATCTATACAAGTTTCTTGAAAAACATGTTTTGGATGAACTCATTATATAACCAATTTAGGAAACTACGGTTTTTCTTTGTAATTCATTACCATTTTTTTTTTAAATGAAAGATACGTTTTTGTTTTGTTTTGTTGTTTATATCTAGGATAAATTTAATTATTTGGATTAAACACTAAGACTGTATAAGGGAGTTCGATAAATCCCGAAAATTATATATTCGCGGATGTTTTCATAATAAAAGGGGGATAACTGTATGTATAACATATAAGAAAAAACCCTCTGAAATTTGGATTTTTTTTGAAAGATTTCAGGCAGTTAACACTTATAAACCACAAAATAAGATAAACAATAGTATACTTTAATACATATTTTGATCTTGAATTTGCACATAATCTCTAAGTATGCGTATACTAGAGCGATTTCCAACGTTTCACCCCTTTTCATTGATTAAATATCCGCGAATATATAATTTTCAGGAAATGTCGAACTCCCTTATTCGAAAACCCATCGTAAATGTTAATGATATCACGACAAATATTTTAACATAACCATACCATACCTTGAGTTGTTTATCGCTATGCGCGCTGAGTTTGCGGATAGCCATTTCCTGTTGCGCATTGTCACGTGACAGTTGCGCAATAATCGTCTGCTGCTCCTGCACTTTGTCTTCTGCCTCCTCTAGAAGTAGTTCCAAGCTGTTTAGGCGGCTGAATACACGCTGTAGCTTCTCATCTTCTGAAGCCTATGATTCAAATGAAGAATAAGTGTTATGAAATGGTATTAAATGTAATATATATTCAAATACGTGTCTTCTGCCTCCGCGAGAAGTAGTTCCAACCCGTGTAGGCGGTTGAATACACGTTGTAGTTTCTCATTCTCGGTTGCCTATGATTAAAACAAATATTATAATAAAAAATATAATATCATGGGAATACCTTATGAAGGTTCAATATTGTTAGGTGTTTTTATTGCACGAAGGGGTCGAATTGGATGCATAGAAGCCGAAGGCTGAGTGCATCCAATTTGACCCCTGAGTCCAATAAACACTTTGCAATATTAAATCTGAATATTGTATTCCCTTTATTACATTGAAAAACAAAGAAAAACGTTACTGAAAAAAGTGTTTTTTTTTGCCATGTCATAGTGGGCGATGATATAATATGTTCAATAATATTGATAATCAGGGAAAGTTATAAAACGTTACGCTTATAAATCATCTTGGATAAATAATTATCCATGTGAAATAAATTATTCAAAAATTAATTCATGGTAATATTGTTTTATAATGAAAATTTGATTTCGGTAGTGCAATCGGAAAATAGTCCGGGTGCAATACACATAAATATTGTATCGTAGCCCTTCCTTATCATTTCGTTAAGTGATACACCCTGACCATGTAATACACTCTTAAACACTTTGTCTTCTGCCTCCTCAAGAAGTAGTTCTAAGCTGTTAAGGCAGTTGAAAACTTGACTATAAAATTCAGATTTGCCATTCAGATCTCCCATGCCCCTTTTTCGCCACTCGCCTCGCTTTTTTAGGGCAATCCTGTTTATTAGTAAACGTTAAAAGCTAAGCTAAGTGTACTTAACATTGAATTCGATTATCAGTTGAACGGTTTGTAACATTCAAAATGCATTTTACTGGTAAGCATATATTGAAATTGTATTTTATATTAATGGAACTACTCAAATTTACTCCCGATAAACATATATTTTTGACAAATATAGATTGCAATTTATCTAATTGTTGGCAAGAAATTCAGTGAAATGAATATAAACGAAAAACAAATCTTGACATACCTTAGATTGGCAAAAACCAATTAGCATAAAAGCAGCAACAAATTTCACCAGCATGATTGCTTTATTGTCTATGTGTAGTTCTACGAATAAATTGTATACAATATTCAGGCAGAATATTTTCTTAGGTTTATGTAAATTCTACAGCGATGTAACGTCTGTGTCCAATGTAATCCGACCTTGAGAATCGGGGTCAAGGGCATATAATAAGGGCAACAGACTATTCGATGCTGCACCCGAGATCTAAATACAGATGTAGGAAAGTATATCAATAATAGCATTCAATGTACATATAGTAAATGTTGCAGACACCATTGCTATCTATGTCTGCCCGTTGGTAGACCTACATCATGCAAGCCCCTGGTTAGGTTACAAACCAGGTTTCTTTGATAAAATACCCAATTTGGTCCGACTGTTTCATATCATGCATTATGCCACGTAATATCAAGAATTCTGCTATTCTTTATTTAGTTGATATGGAAACCAGTTGAAATGAAACCCAAAAAAGAGTCACCAAATGTTACTGACGCAAAGCTACGTGATCATGCGTCTTCTCATGGTCTTAGGCTGATTCGAAATCTACCAAATGTAATAGAAAAATCTAGACCTAGACCAACTTAGATTAGAACCACCTTGTTTGTACCCTCAAGTGATAATACTTGGTGGGTGACCTAAATAGTAACACCATTATAAATGAACTTTCCATCTGTCTCCGATACAATTAAATGAGGCGTCTACCTTGTTTTCAATAGCTGATTGAGACGTTGTTACCGATAATGTGTCACTGAACTTTAAGAAAAATGTACCCAAATATATTATATGATATATGATAGCCAAACTCATGCCTAAAATCGACCCATTTTGTGGCTGCATCCAAGGTATCCCAATTCATTAGTTACTGCATCACAATACCTGATGCGTACAGAAAAATGGAAAAAATTGCCCAAAATGATTTAATCAAACCAGGTCGCATAGATGTTACAGTAAAGGTAACTGACATCTCATCTAGATGACTGTGAGAATGGGCAATTCAATTATCTAACTGACCTTGAATTGTTTTTCATGTCTCGAATACAGTGTCTGTTTCTGGCTGTTCACTTTACAATATTTTGATTTTGTTTAAATCTTAAAAAATATTCGATTGGTT
Organism: Hydroides elegans; assembly: GCA_001703475.1. Lineage (NCBI taxonomy): Eukaryota > Metazoa > Annelida > Polychaeta > Sabellida > Serpulidae > Hydroides > Hydroides elegans. Next base: position 3,560 of record LQRL01146828.1, on the reverse strand, counting down.
TACTTATTTTGACAGTTTGCAACAAGCCAAACTGGTGAGATGTTTTATTATTATGAATATTGAATTAATTTTGGAAACCATTCATCTACATTAGAACACATCGTGAGGCCCTGTCCAAACGGGAAGCGGCAACCACTTATATGTTTTTTAAAAAAAACCAGCGGCGCTCTGTCGCTAGTCCTAAGAGAACATATATGCAGATTGTCGCTTGTCGCTTCCCGCGTGATCAAGCCCTGACAGAAATCATCATGATTATACTTGTTTTTCGTTTTAGAAGATGTTATTTTACGCAGTTTTCGCGGTGTGTCTGACTATAGCAGCTGGATATACACATGTAAGAAAGACGTTTACTTTATTTTTTTTTAAGGGTTTTATGTTATGTTCATTTTTCAGTTTTTTTTTAGAATTTAAGGTCTGATTCGTAATTCTAATAAATTATTTTCAAAACGTCTAGCAATTTTTCTTAAATGTTTTTAAGAGTGAGAATGATATCGCAAATGACACTAGCCAGATGCAACTGTATAAAACTTGCAAGATTATAATTGAGATGATACAGAACCTGGCATTAACCTGACAATTTACTCTTCCATAGGATGACATCATACGGCTTGAGCAATGGGTTGGGGCTTTGCTTGAGATCTTGCACTATATATTTGAAATATTTAGTTATCGTTTTTTATGAAAATAACACGTTCTGGTATCATGCTCCTCTTTATTCCATAGGATGACATTCTGCGTCTTGAGCAACGAGTTGAAGAAGTCGAAGCCCTTTTGGAAATCTACGAACGCCGCCTGAGCGAACAGAACCACACCGTCAAGGTTCAGAGGAACACCCTATTGGCTCTGATGGAAAGTCAGGAACAGCAAAAGATGTGTGAGTTTTATTTTATTCTATAAAATCAATACATCAGATAACGACCTATACATATTTGAGTTTTATCAAAGAAAGGGGAGGTAAGAACGAACAGAACCACATAAGGTGCAAAGGAACTCACTCCTGGCACTGATGGAAAGTCAGAATATGTGTGAGTTTTTTTATATATCAAATCCGTTGAATAACATTTAAGTTTTAAGTGAAACCCTGTTTAAATGGAGCAATTGTTTAAATGAAGGCTATTGTAAGCTTATGGTGGTTATCAAGTGTCAGGAAAAGCAGAACAATTTTTGAGATATTTGAAAGAAATTCCATAGCTCGCATGGCAAATGTATTACAAATACAAAAGGAAAACATCCTACATGATAAACGACAAATGGTAAACTGATGAACACATAAACGAAATGCATTAAACGCTAAACACATAAACGATAAAACGATACACACATAATCGCCAAGGGAAATTAGAGGTTAAAAACGACGCGTTCTTGTTTTCTTCACAGTCATATCAATTTTATTTATTCAATTCATATCTATAGTGCTTAATCTGAACCACTAGAATCTAATGATATCAATAACGTGTTTGAACATTAGGAACATATGCTGTTTTCAGCGACTTTCCCGCTTTTATGAACTCAATAATATTCTTTTTTTTCAGGGATCGTTCCTGCTTTTATGAACTCAATAATATTCATTTTTCAGCGATCGTTCCTGCTTTTATGAACACAACAATATTCGTTTTTGTAGCGATCGTTCCTGCTTTTATGAACTCAATAATATTCATTTTTCAGCGATCGTTCCTGCTTTTATGAACACAACAATATTCGTTTTTGTAGCGATCGTTCCTGCTTTTATGAACTCAACAATATTCTTTTTTTTCAGCGATCGTTCCCACTTTTATGAACACAACAATATTCATATCAAGATTGTGATCGGTAAACACAGGTCCAGACTCTTTTAATTCCTAACCACAATTATTCTCTTTTCAGCGATCGTTCCCATTGGTTTTGCCGCCCACTCTGTTCGCCAGCACACCTACCGAGAAGATGACCCATTCGACTTTAAGGTACGAAAATTGTTCAAAACGATTGATATTAAAAGTAAAGCAGCAGCAGGCGCGGATGCAGAAAATGTTGAACCGGGGGGCGCAAACAGTATAAATTTTCAGACTGAACCGGGGATGGGGGGGGGGCGCAAATTTATTTTTTGGTCTTACATATAAGGGCGTACAGGGGGGCGTGCGCCGGATGCGCTCCCCTCTAAATCCCCGCCTAAGCAGACATGTTAGTCCTTGGTCATCGCATAGTATTTCTCAACATTTTATAGATTCGAAGAATAAAAACAGTGTTTTCTTTCATGCACAGTGTTTACTCATTCCCTAGTTATAAAAGTATCGTTAACCCTACAATAAATGCATTTAATTAATTGCATTTTTGCAACGATGGCTCCCTCTCAATTATCTTTTAGGAATTCTTATAGGCTTGAATTATAGCATAATCATAACAATATATATAGAATCACGTTCAATCCATAGTATTGATTAAAATGCGCGTAGTTTTAAAGTCAAGGGCCTGGCAACACTATAAGTTTATTTGACTTATTCAACCCTATCGCACCGCGTTTTTTTTTTCATTTTTTTTTATGTGAAATTAAAAAAAACTCTATAAAATACACGGCAAAAGAATTGGTGCGTTTGTAATAATGTCATGGGCTAAACGATTCGAAGCAGCAACACGTTTGGCTTGACCTTTATAATCGTAAAACTGCAACGAATTATTTATTGCAAGACATTTACAATAACAATTGTCCTTTCCTTTATTTTCAAAGGCTGTCATTACGAACCGTGGCTTCAACTACGATTTCGACGAAAGTTTTGCTTTCCTGCTTTCCATATATCCGATTGGTAACAACAATGCGTTATGTGAGACATATGTAATTAACATGATGTTCAAATTTGCTCTACCCTACATAGGCGGTGATCACAAACCGTGGCTTCAACTACGATTTCGACGAGAGTATCTTCAAGTGTCCATACGACGGTCTTTATCTCATTTCGGCAACGATCTACACGGAGTTGGATAATCACATTGCAGCGGATATTATGCTTAACAATGATACCTTGGTCCATGTAAGTTGTTTTATAATTGTGCAATCTTATTATAGCATTAATAAATATTTGCCGTGCACAGAGTTAGGCAATCACTTTGCTGCGGATATTATGCTGAACAATGATACATTGGTCCATGTAAGTTGTTTTATAATTGTGCAATCTTATTATAGCATTAATAAATATTTGCCGTGCACAGAGTTAGGCAATCACTTTGCTGCGGATATTATGCTGAACAATGATACATTGGTCCATGTAAGCAATTGAATGTTTTGATTTATATAATAGAAATAATATCCGAAGCGTCCTAACCAAAATGGTTTATTACTTTTTCCTATCCCGAGGCCAAGTGCCCTTTTTGATAAGGAAGTTTCGGGGACTATATATATTGCTGCGGATATTATGCTTAACAACGATACCTTGGTTCATGTAAGCGAATTTAGTTTTTTTACATATATTTTTGTGCGCTTAAAGGTCATATATGTTTATCCTAAAGTCTTATGATATTCTACTAAGAAATCCTCCCAAGTATCGTGCTTTATCCCTCGGATGAAGGATCCTTTCGCGTTATTGGTTTTC
>LQRL01146819.1:0-10344 GCA_001703475.1 Hydroides elegans | reverse complement strand
TAGAATTGCCAGTAGCTTCTAAAACTATAATATAGTGCAATTTAATCAATATAATATATTGAAAGGAATGAGCTTTAGTTTTATTGCGTAAAATACTTTTGAAATGATTTCAAATGATCAATCAGGACAAGGTTGTGTAAATGCGAAATATAAAACAAAACTTATCATCCATGTTTATTCATTATACATAGTCGCCTTGAATAACAGTTGAGAATGAATAGCTTCATATATTTCAGAAATGAAAACTAATGTCGGAACATACATATTCACAAAAATGCACACTTAAGAAATATTAAGCTGAATGACGCAGATTTTTATTGATACTTGAATAAAATACCTAACATAATAATTTTAAATAATACACAAAGGTGGTCACAATGGACATATGTACAAATTAACAACATATTTTAACTACACTGTCTTTCAATTGCTACTATATATCCATATTCTATACAATCAAATAACATTTACAACATGTAGTGTCCGTGAATAAAAGAGGCTGTGAAGCCAGTAGCGAAAAACGCTTAAATAACTGGATAAAACATTCATACAACTACTTATCCTTGACGATAAATATTCAACAAATAAACTTAATTTAACAGTGACATTGAAATATCAAAAGCGATGTTGTCTCTTACAGTAACAATAGGTTATATCATAGTGTAACTACAGGTAGGGGCCTACATTTTTTTTTGGGAATATTTTGTTCATATATTTTTTTGAGCTGCGATGCGTAAGAAAATAAATTTATACACATGAATAAATTTAAAGTTAAGTTCAATCGCACAAGGTAAAACCCACCCTTCAGGTAAAAAAATATATTTTGTTTTGTTCTGTTGTAAAATTTGTGTAAATATCTTCATTAATTATCTAGGTATGTATTTCCTCTTAATAAAATTACATTAAAACGTTGCCGTATTATTTAAATTATGAATATTATGTACCTTTTAATCACCTTTTTAAATACTCAATACACATTGCCAGTAATACAAAGCTATATAGCTATATGATCAATTTAACTTAGCACTACAAATTCAATATAACAACATTAAATACAACCAAGCGTGTTACCAATCAACCACACTTGAAACGCATTAAATGACGATAATATTTTATGTGACAAGAAAAGATTTTTATACTAAGTGCCCATTATCTTACTAAATCTTATTTGTACCTTTCAACATTTAATTTTTCAGCTACTGTTATAGCTTAGAAGATCCTCGAATAAAAACCAACGAACAAACAGGAGTGATCATACAATAATAGTTACACCTATATAAGATTACACTTTTGACACATACACTAATAAATACTCGGATAAATAACAAAAATGATTATCAATGCATTATCTTATAATAATTTACAATTACTTAATTAGAGAAAATGTTTGTGAGACCACCCTCTCTATAGGCTATCCATCTACACCGAAAATGTATATTACGTTTTATGTGTAAAGTTCATTTTGAGAACAAATAATCTAGCACTTTCTATATAGGAACAGCTGAAAGACAAAATAACAAACGCATAAATTCCACATTGACGCACACACACTACTGAATAAAATTCGAACTAATCATTTCTTTCCTAAATAATTTTTCATATATCATCTAAGCTATCCAGGGGTCACAAGAACATGATATTGTCAGTCGCTTGCAAGTTGGGAGGACCCCCAACATGTTCGTCTTCCGGTCCCAAAAACATGGACGCGGCCATTTCCTCGGAAACGTCGCCATTACTAATGGGAACCAAGTGGTGACTTCCGGAAGAAGACTGACTTCCGCCCACGTGGTTCATATCCACGTGGTTGTTGCTATTCTTATTATCGCTCACACTGCCCACGTGCTGTTCATGTGCATCTTTGTATTTACTCATTGCATTGGGATGCATCCCATCGTGTTGCGACAGTCCGCTCTCCGTACTCGAGCTCGTCACACAATCACTGAACGTTCCCGTCGAGGAACTGCTATTGCTTAAATGAGTATTCAGGCCATTTGGAGGAACCCCGCTACCGGAAGTGGTGCCCAGGGCGCCACTTGCTGAGTGCATTGGGCTGGAGCTTGTTGAATCTTCATCGTCGTCGTCTTCTAGATCTGCGGGTGCCTTCATTTTGGCGAATTCTTCGCGTAGCTGACTATAGTGCCTCTGTAAAATGAAACAATAATGCCACATATTTATTTAAAATAGTGTTGTTACATCGTGAAGAATATTTAATACGCCTGTTGACGTCCAAGTATTTGTAATTCTTCTCATATACACTTTTTGGGCAAAATGATCTTTTTTCGCAAAGTGTAGCTTACAATTAAACGATGTTCATAAACAGAGTTGACGTTTATCTACCTAAGGTATGCTCGAAAATGTGAATTCATGAGTAAGTTATTATCGTGACTTATTACAAATGATTCACTTTCAGGGGGATAATTTTTCACATAAACATAAGCAGACATATTGTTTGTTTTTTTAACCGACCTTAAGCGCCACCAGGCTATGTGCAATGGATCGACCCGTTCGCTTGTCGGTGCTGAATCCCTCCATTTCCTGAATCCAGCCTTCCACTTGCGAGCAGATCTCGTGCCGCTTCATCCACATGTGACTTTGGATCACCTACAAGACAATCATGTGTATGTATTATCACGGCATATTCAACTGGAGTAAAAATGTTGTAAGGAAAGGGTGATACTGAAACTAGCGAGGTGATCATGAGGAAATCTCGTGCCGCTTCATCCACATGTGACTTTGGATCACCTACAAGACACACATGTGTTTGCATGAGATGTATATTTCTAGCATATATATATAGGGGAGAGCGGGGTGCGTTGTGCCATTTTTTACATTTTCTCCTCATACTCAGACCGTAACGTTAATTGCCCAGCTTAATTATATGAATATTATAAGGTAACCTTGACTCTAATATATGTACCAGAAATAATTGGCATTCCTTTATCAGTGTAACATTAATCACGTATCAAAAATTTGGAAAAAAAAATTGCACAACGTACCCCACCCATGGGGCACGTTGTGCCACTAGGTGGGGCACGTTGTGCCATAATATTAGAGAGGATGCGTCACTCGATTATTTTTAAAATTGGCATGAATCATACACGAAAATTATATTTACTGACGTTTTAAATAAAGTGTATACATATATTCCCTTTATTTGTAGTCACCTCAACTCCTTTCTACTCATCAACAAACTCCCACACCAAATATGGGTGCATTTTTTTGAGTTTTTTAAATAATTATGTTTTATGGCAGTTCAAATGCTGGATTCCATTCGTACATCAAATAAATTAATTTTGAATTCAATTTTAACAGTATTTTCATTTTCATGGAAATCAGAAGTGTGTCTTGTGAATCACTAATTATTCATATTGGTACATAGGAGAGCGTTTTTCAATAACTAATTTCATCAGTTAATAAGAATTAAGTTCTTTTGATCTGGCTTTTGTTTTACATTATCCTATGTTGGACCATTTCGAAGCCCCTTATAAAGAGATCAAATGTATACAAACCTGCTTAAAACAGGCGGGCGCATTCCTCAACATCTCAAGCATGGCCCATTTCACAGTGGCCTGCCTAATATTGGCGTCGTACTCTCTTGAACTCGTTTTTATTCAATTTAAACTTTGCAATTTAATAAATACAAACCTGTTTGAAACATGCCGGCGCATTCCTCAGCATTTCCAACATGGCCCATTTGGCCTGCCTGATATTGGCATCGTACTTCTTACTTTATATGATTCCGTTTAATCACGTCCCGTTAAGGTAATTTTCAAATCCAAAATAAAGGAACTCGAATAGATACAAACCTGCTTAAAACAGGCGGGCGCATGCCTCAGCATTTCCAACATGGCCCATTTTACTGTAGCCTGCCTTATATTGGCGTCGTACTCTCGTGAACTGGCAGTGCCCGACGGAGTTCCCCGTGACCGCTCGTAGCCGGGCTCGTTGAAGTACGGCTCATTGACTAGGATTAACGACTGAATGGAGACCAGCACCTAGAGGGAAGGAGGGGAAATAAAAGTGATAAAAAAAATATAAATACAATGTATAGGAGATTTCCTTGTTTCGGATCATCACGAGAAAAATTCGGACTTCAGAAAACAAATGTATATGTACAATGATTGATGAACGATATTAAGTTGATTTCTAACATACCGAGCATGTTTTTCTCATATTAATTACCGAGAAATATATGAACATGTTGCTAAGTATGCCAGTTAAAGGACGAAATAAAAGTCTAACTCCGTATACGAACTAAACAGTTTATCGACTAGTAAAGTCATTTCACAAAAATACTGATATGCAGTCTTATTAAACATTTACATTTTCTTGTATCTACATGAGTCAAAAGCCTACCTGCAGAAAACTGGACGTCTGTGCATTCCACTTTTCCTCCGGCCTGCCATGCCACGTGTTTAGCACACTGAGGCAAACCTTGCCATCATTATATAAATTGGGATTAAAGCGCACAGTTCTATTGCCCGTGGTTTCTAGGTTCACAAGGGGTGGTGAGTTGGGATAGTCCTGTGGGAAGTAGACGTCGAATTCAAAGCAACCGTTGGCGTAGGGTGTGTCTGAAGGTCCTGTAATCAGCACCTGTAAAAATATTATGTTTGAGTTGACACTTATCTAAAGCAACCTGCGTATATATCTAGGTGTGACAGGATAATAGATTAATAGATTTACCATGTGTTGGCAATTCCACATGGTATAAATTTGAGACCGCTAATTCCACATGTACGTAAGAAAGACATTAATGCATATTTATCATGATATTTAACTTTTTGGAATTCTTCAATTGAAAGATTATCTTAGAACATCTAAAACACCTGTTCTAAATTTGAACCGAAAACTCCCAAAATCCGTATCGCCTTTGTTTGATTTTGGTGTCTTCATATTACACAGCATCTTCAGGGTTCGACATAAGCACTCGCCAACTCGCCATGGCGAGTGAAAATTTCATTTGGCGAGTACGACCTGAATGTCACTCGCCAAAATGGCGAGTATGAAATTTGGGCAGAACAATTTTGGCGAGTACGAAATAAAAGTTACTCGCCAAATTTTAATATATGCTTATATATTAATAACTTTCAAACATGTTTCAGATATCGTTCATATCTTCTAATATCGATGAAAATTTCGCTCGCGCCTTCGGCGCTCGCAATATAAATAGAAATATCGCGACATTTCATCCGCATTTATACTTCGCGATCTTATAACTTTGACAAATCGGCTCAATATACAAGATAGTATCGCAAACTTAAACCAAACTTTGAGTAGTTCCAGTAATGGTTGACAAATAATTTAACGTTTATAACGTTAAACCTTACAAAATCTTATATTATATAGTGTTTGCTATCAAAACATATTTAAGGGGAATCTAATTTAAGCCATACTTGTTCGACTCGTTGAAAACCGCCAGGTGAATTAGAAAAACTATTCATTTCACAAATCTATTTAGTTTTCCTCCCTGCTTCTGTTTACCCAACTTTTGGTGACACGTATCTTGTATGATTAAACCATGATTTTATTTTGTTTTGAATTTTCAACGCTCGCGCCTTCGGCGCTCACAATTGAACTTGAATGTAGTATACAATATATTGATAGCCCACACTTCTACTTAAGTTTTAAAGTTTAGATATTCGTGAAATAGGACATATATTTTGTAAAAACTTATCAGTAATGTTATGTCAACTTTAAAATAGGTACTATGAAAGTTTAAAGCAAACAAAGATAATATTTCTCGCAAATAGGGGCCTTTTTAGCAATAAAAAAATCTAGTTAACGCTTAACAACACATCATATGGCCCTGAGTTATCTAATGTGGAAGCTTCGCATGCATTTCTATGAAAAACAATTTGCAAAGAAGACCTCAACATCCTTAAATGTACCTATATTGTTTATATATGCATTTTTTTGGATTTGGCGAGTATAAAAGCATGCTTCTCGCCAAATTGGCGAGTACGAAATCTGTTTGGCGAGTATGAAATCGAAGTCACTCGCCATTTTGGCGAGTATGAATTTTCCCTTATGTCGAACCCTGATCTTGATTCAAAACATATGTCTTTACCCATACCTTCATAACATCCAACCGCTCCTCATTGCACCTCACAAACACAGTGCTATTATACGAGAGTTGAAGTGACTAAAACACCAGCCCAGTCAAACTTAATAGTACCTATCTAGTTTGATATAAGACAGCGCAATAACTCAAAAATATAATTTCTCAATGCAACAATACCTTCATAACATCTAGCCGCTCCTCATCACACCTCACAAACACCGTGCTATTATACGACAGCGGTAGCGAAGTAGACAACGTCACCGCTTCTTGGGCCAGACGTCGGGCCCGCGCCGCGTTATTTACGTCGCCCGCTGATTTGACGTTGGATTCGTAGTGATGTGACATGGTAAACTTGACGTTGCCGCTGTCGTCTTCCTCCACGATCTCGTAAGTATCTGGAAATTTCAAAGCGACTTTCATATATATATTTTAGAGCATGGAATTCTGTTTATAGACAAACGTGGAGGAATATGGGCCATCCTGTTACGACGTATGGATAAACGTAATTTTTTTTTCATGCTCGTCATTATTGTTATCTTTGCTCATATCAGATAGAAGTCACAAATGAGTAAGTGACGAGGGCAATAACAAATAGTAATAGAATATGATCCCGGTGTCCATTCTTTTCTTTTGCTAAATTAATTTGATATAAACTGCTTGCTAATCAATATGCATACTAAACCTTCATTCGAAATACATGTATGATAGTATTTAAGCAAACGAATTATGCTGTTCTCATACAAACATTTTAATTGTACTTACCGAACTGGAGCTTCTTCATAATGAGCAGATATCTGTCCTCGGCTGAGTGGTCGTCCTTTGCAGCTCCTGACAATTTTCCTTCTCCGTCTTCACCTTCTTGTTCCACTAAAATACAGTGTAAATGACAATAGCGATTAACCACAATATAAGTTGTCACATAAAGTGTACCCTCGGATTCGCTTGATTAATATATTGATATCTTAAGAAATACTTTATTTCAGTAATGTCCAAGCAAAAACATTATTTGATATTTCATATCTAAAATGTATTATACTTACAAGGAAAACATCAATATTGCATAGATGACACTTTCAAAAGACTCTTACTTGTCTTTTGCTTGAGCCGCTGCGACGCGAGGTAGACGATTTTGGCGGTGTTCTGGATATCAGGAATGAGCAAAGCAAGACCCTCTGAGTCCTCAACATCCTTGTTCTTGTCCTCCGAGCTGCTACCGTTCTTGCCTTTATTGCTCCTGAAATAAATTGATTTTATTTTACATTGCATGATACAAATTATACTATATGCATATTTATTACTTTCAATGTTGTGTTATTTTTGATGGATGACCTATGAGGTTTAGGCAACAGGGATGAAACATTTGCCTCTAGAGCAATTGTGTTACATGTATTTCCTTTTGAAGAGATTGGATCAACTGATATATTTAAGACTGTATGTGAGACCACTTCTGCTTGTATATTGTTTTCTCTCTAATTGTATCGTCTATCGCTATTCATGATCAATCAACTGATGATTCATATCACATGTATATAAAAGGAGAAACCATACAATGATACTAAGGCTAAAATTGATCACAGAAAATATGCAATGAGAAACGATAACATTTTACAAAATCGATCCTTTTTCGGGCAATACTCACTTGAGTCGACTGGCATAAGTATCCACACACATCTTCATTTTCTCGAGCAATTCCACGATGGATACCGACGACTCCTCTTCTTTGTTGTCGAGAGGCAATAAAAGATGAACGAGGGGCGGACACACCGAGACGCCGCGGAGTAACTCCAAAAGGGCGCGGTAAAGGGGGATATGGCGTGACATATCTAGCACTGGAAAACGAGGTCAGTTGGTTTGACTATACATAGTAAACATGTTTAGCTTGAATCAATGTGACACACAAACCCACATTCAAACCAACCGTTTGATACAACAGGTCAGTACTTAATATTGTGTGTCGCATAATTAAATTCAATTAAAGCTTTCTTTGAAGTTTCTTAAACGTTCTATCAATCACAATTTGAGCATTGTACTCGTATTCTAACCGTTTGTGTAAAAGTTAAGGGAACACCAACCTAAACTACTTAGGTTATTGATCTGATAAAGTAATTAAGAGATTTAATAAGATTTACCTGAGTCATTCCTGATATAAGAACATATCGCAGGCACCAAACATGAATTTGTCAAGAGTTCGGAAAATCCTCCCGGTAAGCTGCATTTTTCTGCCGCTTCTTCGTCATTGTAAGTGCTCTGTTGAAAGTCTTCAGGAACGTTGCCACCCGGGTTGATAAAACTGGCTAACACCTATAAATATTGAGAGTCATATTTTTATTCATGCATATAATATATGCATATTATGCTATATCAATCTGGATTCAACCTAGTACAAGTCTACATTGAGAAATTTAGTTTATTTTTTTTTAGATAAATCTGATTTACATTACTTTCAGTTCGTGCTTTCAGTCGTGCTTTATATATCATTATAATATAATGATATATACTGGGCACATATATTATATCCCTTTACCTGAATAAGGCATGTGACGTGTTCCTCCTCGCTCCTCTGCCTTAACATGGACTGCTCGGCATCCCAGCTCGAAATTGTGGACCCCGTTCCGAAGCCCGTTCCCTTGGCCCAGTATTGCTGGCTCTTCTCGTCCGTCATGGTGGTTTTGGTTTCGGGCTGCTTTGGAGTACTGGTTGTGGTGCTGCTTGACTGCATGGCAGCTAGGATCACCTGTGATTCAGTATGGAGAATATGTTATCTATTTATAAGAACTTGTTAATTTTGTTGGTTACAACATCACCTAATTAATGGCGCTCCTACAGCTCTAACCCTTTTCTGTCGCATTTATTGAAATTGTTAAAAGTTTCAGTTTATGATCGGATTCCATCGACCTTATGATGAAATCCGGCAATGAATGACTTATTCATCACAATCATGTTAAAGAAACATTGAACTTGAAGAGAGCTTAATAGTCACTTATAATGTATAAGTAAATATATATTGTTTCACAATTTGGACACATCAAATATCTTCTTTATAGGTTTTTATCCATATATAAAATAAAATCCAGGGAAAACCATTTAATTAGGATACACATACCTCGTGATGAAAGCCAGGTATTGGATTCCTCGGCGCATGATGACTCAACACCGACAAACACGCTAGCAACAAGTGAATCACACCGATCTCCAGAGTCATGCGTCTTAATAGGACGCCATCGTCCGTTGAGAGGGGCGTCGAATCGCACAGACTGCGAAGGACTGTGAACGGGAGGGTGGGGAGGCTGCAGGCAACGGCACTGCTTAGGATGTGACCTTTATGCGAAGAGAAAGTTAAACATTGCATATTTGTCATTTTTATTTTGCAGAAAATCTACAATTTAAACGAGATTGCGTCAGGCAAAGATGTTTTGAAGCAAGAGTCAATGAGGTGCTCATCGAGAAGATTGAACCCCTAAACTCATGTTATGTCTCATGAGGTTTGTTCGGTTTGGAAGACGCTAAATATATGTATCTGTTTATATCATAGGCCTATATGTATTTTTAGTCGATTTTAATTACTGACCATTTTTTATCTTTAATTATATACTAAAAGGTGACAAACCTCCTTCGCCATCATCCGTGACTCCTAACACCAATCTTAACAAACACTGTGCCTTCCTCCTTTCTTTAAGTAGCACTTCCGCATACCCAGGCAGGCGCAGGAATACGCCAAAGGACACCAAAGAGTGCGGAGGGATCGTGGGCATCAAAGTAGTGCTGGCGATCTGCTTGTTGTCGCGGTTCTTACTGCTCATTGGTAGCATCTGTTCGCCACCATCGAGCTGAAATGAGGGAGAAATAGTTTATGATTAGCAAACAGATAATGGACCCTGCATTTGGTTGCAAAAAAACTCGAAGCAATCATTTCTATATATGCTACATGCAACCTTTTTCATTAATTGGGAGTATGATAATATGCAACTTACTTATATGTCACAATATAGAGTAAAACAATCCTTTTTTTTCTCTAGAAAAGGTCAAATTAACTATTCTTTCTGCTTTACTCATATTGAACAATAACCATTTCAAATTGTATCATTAATATCAAGACCAATATTTCATATAGCTTACATCATAGAATTCATCAGCCGACTCCACCGTCACCCAGTCATGGCCCATCATAGAGGGCGAGTTGACATTGCCCATGTTGCCTCCGCCCTTATTGCTTGTATTTGAGTTCTCTTCGGGGTTGCCTGACACTCGGCTCACCTAAAGGCAAAAGCAGAACGACATTA
>LQRL01146793.1:17352-48669 GCA_001703475.1 Hydroides elegans | reverse complement strand
CGGTATCTATTTATGTTACCCTTTATGACCTTCTCTTACCCGTGAGATTCTCGCCTAGGTTTGCCATGACTTGCTTGAGCTCCTCAGCCGTGATCACCCCGTTCTCGTATTTATCAAATACTCTAAAAGCATATTCCCAAACAACGGGACCCCCTTTCTATATTACCCCTTTGACTTTGGACACCTAACCCATTACTTAATAATCTTCTTACCCGTGAGATTCTCGCCTAGGTTGGCCATGACTTGCTTCAGTTCCTCAGACGTGATCACCCCGTTCCCGTCCTTGTCGAATACTCTGAACACTTCAACCCTTACTATGTGATATCCACGAACCTGTGAGGTTTTCATCAGCCCTAACTAGACCTAGCCCTAACTATATTAGTTCGCCCACCTGTGAGATTCTCGCCTAGATTTGCCATGACTTGCTTCAGTTCCTCAGCCGTGATCACCCCGTTCCCGTCCTTATCGGCACTCTGAATACTTCGTCCCTTTCTATATGACCCCTTATGACCTTCTCTTACCCCTCTGATCTCCTCTTACCCCTCTTACCCTTTTCCACCTTACCTGTGAGATTCTCGCCTAGGTTGGCCATGACTTGCTTGAGTTCCTCAGCCATGATCATCCCGTACCCGCCTTTATCAACTACTCTGAATGTTTCATCCATTTCTATAATATGACCCCTTTTCGACCTTCTCTTACCCGTGAGATTCTCTCCTAGGTTGGCCATGACTTGCTTAAGTTCCTCAGCCGTAATGACGCCATTTCCATCTTTATCAAACCATATGTATGCCCCGTCCATCTCTATATATGACCCCTTTCGACTTTCTCTTACCTGTGAGATTCTCGCCTAGGTTATCCATGACTATCACGCCATTCCCGTCCTTGTCAAATACTCTTAATGCCTACTCCTCAACCATGGGACCCTCTATCTATACCCCTTTCCATCTTCTCTTACCCGTGAGATTCTCGCCTAGGTTGGCCATGACTTGCTTGAGTTCCTCAGCCGTTATGACACCATTTCCGTCCTTGTCGAAGACCCGGAATGCTTCATCCATTTCTTCTTCTGTGTCTGTGTCTTTCATCTTCTTCTCCATCATCGTTAGGAATTCTTCGAAATCTATCGTGCCGTTGCCTGTTCGATGGAAATAGCAGCATATGGTTCATATACAATCAATCACTTTCATTTGGTCTAGTACAAAATGTGAACAAAAGAGTACAATCTGATACAAGATATAAACATTTGAATTTGATATTATAAATTCTCGATATTTTGAAATTATTATTTTGAAATGCATTTGGCTTTATCATTATAATTGATTTAACGAAGGCTTAGAATATATTGCTTTTGTGTTCGTCCACTGTATCATTCGGTTATGAACTGATAGGATTGATTCATTATACGCAAGACGATTGGATACGGAAATTCTAAAATTCCATAACTTTTTGCCCTTAACTCCTTCACGCTTCCATTCTCACTTCAGTGGGAGCGCCTCTTTACATTAAATACAAAACATGTGAACTAAAAAAGCTTCACTCTGGCTTACCATCGACATCTACTTCGTTGATCATGTCTTGTAACTCTGCTTCAGTGGGATTCTGTCCCAATGATCGCATGACTGTTCCCAATTCCTTTGTTGTGATGGTCCCATCGCCATCTTTGTCGAACAGGGCAAAGGCTTCGCGGAACTCTGGAATGAAAAAGAGAAAAATTATTGTTGTAAAGTGACTTTTTGGCGAATTAATGTTATTTTTGGCGGGGGAAGGATGAGTTTTAGGCGCTGGCCGAGAAAACATTGAACCGGCGCGTCAACGGTATAAAATAATAGAGTCGAACAGAGGTGGGGTCGGGTTGCGAGTACCCCTAAATGTGTGTGTGTGTGTGTGTGTGTGTGTGTGTGTGTGTTATTATTATTATTATTATTATTAAGTGATTTGTTTAATATATAAAATGTTTGAGGGTTTGAACAAAATAATGTAAATGTGAGATAACTATAAAAAATGATTATGCATAAACTACTATGTCTGAATAAAACATACATGCCTAGCAGCGTTTTTGTTCACACTCTACATTCACTTTAAAAAGCAAACAAACTGCAGTTTTCTGGAACAAGATACCCTAGCCCTCAAGGTTTTTATGTGCTTGGGAGGGATTGAAGCCCTGCTGATGTGCGTTAAGCTTAGGGGACCAAGAGAGGAGTCTGCTGACACATTGCACTTTACTCTAATAAGCTAGCATGGCATCTTTTGCGCCCGGACTTTACACGCGACTATGAATATTTCATTTAATACAATTACTGTCTTATAATCCATTATGTTATATTGTAAGGGAAGACGAATAGGGTCCCGTACGCGCTCTAACAATATACGTTTACATATAGCTTTCAGGGGCAAATTCACATAAGAAATATTCTTGCGGGCATCCTTTCGCTCCTTTGTAATATATACCAAATGACTACCTGGCGACCATCCCCCCATTCCCCCTCCCGCCCCCACTGTTAGCATCTATATAGCATTTATATGTGCCCACGGTTCAACATTTTTTAGGATCCGCCACTGGCTTATAAATTAACACAAATTCGTATTTCAAACACACCGCAAATAAAGTTAAGATGAAACAAAATATGGTCTATACTGAAATGCGGAAAAGGTTATGTACAATGCTGTACCATATTGATGCAACGTTGTTATCCATCATAGCGTTACAAAAGCGACCGTTCGTAATCAGGATACGGGGTTTCGGGTTAAGTTTGTGACATGCGATTTTCTCACTCATCCAGATTGTCATATGGTGGAAGAAATTTTTTTAAACGAAATAATAGTTGGTGAGACCTATTTCTATGTACAACTCCTGTGTCAGATACAGTATACTACTTTACAAAAGATAACATGCATATACATTTGATGTAATGTACTCAACCAGACCCAAATCAGTTCTTAATACGAACATCATTTTCATATTGGGAGTTGAAAAAATAATACGTGTTATTATGCTTGTTGTTTGTGTATGAAACCTTTAAGGCGAACATTTTACAATCATTGTAAAGCAGAAGATTACAACTCTTTAATTCAATTTTTGAATATTTTCAAGAGCTGTATTTATGTTCCAATACATTTGAACAAGTTCTGTTAAGCTTCTTATGCAATATAAATAGTTCGTATGAAGTTTGAATATCCTATAATAGAATAATAATTATTTGTTTAATTCAATATAGTATCTTTGGTATATTAAAAGAGGGCAAGGTGGTAATAACAAATAGTCCTCCACTCAACTATTTCAGCCCCAACGGCAAGATGCCATATTCAAGATTCATATCAAACCAGGCGGGATTCAGCACCACCACTAAATGATAGTGGATGCAACATCGTGTTTCAATAAATCATTTTTAGTGTCAACATATAACAAATTACATATATTATCGTGTAACGTTCGATGTTTTTCCTCATATCGTTGTCAAAACGCGTTCAGATGAGTCATACGTCGAAAGGACGTTTGTCTTTGCGTACATATGAAGCTTGCAAAATGCCGTTTTACTGTCCGGCGTCTGGAGAAAGCCTTTCCTCTGCTTTGACGTTACGTCCAAACGTTTTTCGACGTCGATCGACGCATGGTCTTATGACAGGGAGCATTTTTTCCATTTGGGGTTCTCAAAGGACAAACAATACAATCCAAATGAATGCCACAGTTGACTAAGTGAGAAAGTCCCGTAATTGTAAGGTCACACTACGGACTTGTTAAGAGTGGGTTTTGATAAGGTGTGTGCATGACTAAAATAAAGAGCGATTTAGCTGTAATACGTAGGGTATTCAACTGGACAGTAGCCTAGCTACTCCAAAGGTTGGTTCTGGGTCAGAAAGAAATCCTCTGATCCTTGTGGGGTGAATATATGATGGGAATATTTGTTATCTCTGTAATTGTTTTGCTTACATATTAAGGAGACGAAACAGTCGATGACTTTATGGTTAACACCCGGTCCTATCGCACTAAATATGGTACCATGTGACAGAGAAGAGCATCCCACGAGTTTCATCTCAAAGAGTTGTAATATAATTTGTTTATACTCATTTTAATTCATGGGGTGTTCCTTAATCAAAATTAGCTACTGCTTTCAATTACCTGTTTACCAATCAATACGATATGCATTTTTACTAACGTTTTTCAATGCCATCGTAGGCAAGCTACTTTATATTTAAAGACTTATCCAAAAATATTTAAAAGAAAAAACAATTGAACTTTTTTTTTTGAAAATTATTACGGGGTGTCCCCTTGTCACCGCTTCGAGTAGCCACGAGCAGGCAGCTATGTGGAAAAACAATTTTTGATGAATGTCGGATAAACGTGCCTTGATACTTTTCCCATTACCAGGACAGGGCTTTTTGACAAATGGTCAGATTAACTTATCAAGAACCAGACCCAACGGTAATCTTCAAGATTGGAGCTTATAAATTTTGGCGACGACACATTTTACGGGGCAATGAAGTGCAACAAAAAAATGAGGACATGCTAAAAAATAAACATGAAGTGTAAAATGAAAACAACAAGAAAAAGAAATGTTTCAGGCAAAGTTCCAGATCTCAGAGACAGCTGAATCGAGGGCGTTAGGTTTGGTATGTAAGAGCCATACGGGAGAGGGAGGCTCAATGTACAATTGCGAGCGGCCTTACTTTTCGTTGTCCTTACCGTTTAGCGTTTATGCTGTTTAACGTTAAGCGTTTATGCGATTAACGTTCATGCAAAATAATCATTTCGTAACTCATTTGATATCCTATGCATCATGGAGGCTATTATAGTCACTTATGATAATGTTATTTGTATCCTCCTAGCACTTATGGATGGCTATCGCTTAGCGTTTATCGTTTATCCCGTAATGTTTAGCGTTTAAGGGTTAGGTGTTTATGATGTTTGCGTTTACAGTTTAGCGTTTGTGATGGAAAGTGCACTTTTATCAATGTGATTAAAAAATAAAGGCGCGTTCACGCAAACAAAAAAAGCCCGAAACTAAAAGCTCGAAAACTGAAAGCTCGAAAGCGCCTTTGTATAAAAAACATACCGGTAGCAATTCATACCTTCTTTCCACGCAATATATTTTTTTGCATTATTTTCGGGCTTTTTTTTGCGTGAACGAGCCTTTAAGAAATAATCAAAGAACTCTTACCTGCTACCTGTTCCTCTGTGAGGTTACACTTTTGAGTATTTTGAGTAGTTTGAGTGCTCTGCAAAAAATAAGAGGAACAAAACATGATTGATAGACTCTTGTCGTGACGATGAAATTAATTTCGGAATCAAACCCCACTGATTGAAATCGTGCTCAACGATGGACGGACATTAGTGAGTCAGCATCGGAAATGCATTTAAGGTTTTTTTAATGCGGGCTCATATTCTATGTTAACCTAGAAGTTTATTTTTATAATTAGAACGCTATAAGATTAATGCAAATTATGGTTGCTACATGATAGAAGGAATTGTTAATTAGAGCAAAGTGTAATTTATCGATTGGCGATTGTAAAAATATTAAGCAAAACGTTACGCTTTTATATAGCGAAAAATTAAATAACCACACATTTTATGGTTTCATTAATCAAGGTTACTTAACTGAACTCTTTCACATGTTTAAAATTTACTTGAAATGGCAAGAAATTGGCTCGTAACCATACGCCTATGCAGAGTTAAATGATCGTTACGTAACGTGAGCATAGTTGACTCGGGAAACCGGGGTAAACGAAGTCAGGAACCCTATATGTAATATTCGAAGTATCCTGATGACAGTGTTGTGGCATTAGGTTGAAAGATTATGATATAAAAGTTAATAAAATGATACCATAAGTTTTGATAGCCAATGGTAGCCATTGAATATTATTAAAACCAACAAACTGAATACCATATAATCCAGCTATGACAATGCATGCATGGGTTAAAGGAACATTGTGGAATCGGGTGTGCGGACGTTGGTTGCTGAGCGTGCGAGCTTAGGATCGTTAAGCCATAAACGTATTATACTGTATGTGCAGGGAGCTTCGACCCAAATTGTGGCTGATTCAATTGAAAGAGACACATATAAAAAATATAACCGTTAAGTTGAAATGACACTTATATTACATATAAAATTGTATATATTTTTGGATTTAACATAAAATACAGGTCTCATATCAAAAACAAAAAAAAGTGTCATAACCATGTCGTGATGAAATGATTGAAATGCGATACTCAAGGCAAAGTGGAACCATAAGCCTTTTCTTCGATTTCCTAGTATATATGCTAAATATGATATTCGTCCTCAGATTACGTCAGCAGTACCATTTCATTGCCCTTTTCCAGAGGATGGTCGGTTTCCAATGTCGTCGATTCTCAACTTTCTCTCAAATATTACATTTTCTCTCATTCCGAGAAGTGTCGCAAAAGTGAAAATGAAGCTGCACCGTTTTCTCTATTATACAGTTTCCGAGAAATAATGCCACAAATGGGTTCCTATTTAAAGAAAGTTATCTGAGACACATACATACACTGTAAGTCTATCTGAGAAACATATAGTTTCTCTATATGCAATATATAGCACACTCCGGATTAAATGTAACCTTATATAAACTCTATTTCACATTAAGAGTTCTTGAAAAAGTTGCTAAAGATTTGCATCATAAATAACGCCGTGGTTATTCCTAGAAATACTTTTGATAATGACCATGAGGTTGATATGGACACATCTGTTGAATATGGTCTTGATCCGCATCTAGAATTTGCTCCTACAAGTAAGCATGTTGCATGTATATGTAGTTAATGATATTACAATTAGCCTATTAGTTACCGGTTTAACATAAGGTTCTTCAATGGATAAATGCTTATAGAGCGATGCATGCGAGTCGATAGCTTTACCAATATTAAGTCCTTAATTACACTATTTACGATAATATCTTGTTAAACTCGATATCTGCTTATTCATTTATAGTGCATCTTCTCTCATGAATGGAATCACAAGAGAATTTAACGTGATGGAAATTGCATCTAATATTTATTGTATTGATTCGAGAATGATACAAGCGTTACGCCCATTCTTACGATAAATTGATTATATAGTTGTTTTCATTCATTCGCGATCCATGACCTGTGGCTAAACCTAGTAGAATGTTTTATGTACATGTAGTTACGCACTCTCTATATATATGAAGCTTCATTAAAGAGAACCTCGTGAGTTGTTTCTTACAAAAGGAGTTACCAGTAAATCTCATCGTTTCGTCAAAATAGTAATGTTCAAAAGTAATACTTTGTTTGTTCAGAATAATTGTTATAATGTTCTTTTGTACAAAATATAAGTTTTTGAACAAAAATGTGTCATTGGGTGCCTTTTTTCATTGAAGTTTATTTTCAAACTATAATATGAATAGACACCCAACCAACTTTATGCATAAAATATAATAAAACTAGAATTTCTATTATGTTTTGTTTGATGAATAAGCGTTGATCACATCAAATAGGCGCCAGTCTAGTTATAATTCCTGGACACTCCTTCAAATGCTAAGCAGTAAATTGTGTAAAGAAACAAGATTTAATCATATTGGTATATCCGGCTTCAAGAAGCAAAATTTATATGCTTAAAGATTTAGATCTGTAGTTATACGTGTATATTTTGATAAAATGTGTTTAATAGAACTACGTCATAAGAGTTCATATATGGGATTGTGTTGCACCAAAGCTTAAGTTTCTATGAACTTAGAAATGTAGTTTGTTTATTTCACTTTGTTGACAGTTCATTATATGACCTCAGCCAGTACTTTCCGCTATCAAAAGGATCCACAACAATTTTTATTGTGAACCCGAGAATTAGGGTTTATTTTTATATATGAAAGTAACGTGCCTTTATAAAAAACATAATATCCGAACATCAAAGCCAGATAAAATCCAATATCAATAATATAACGCCATAATTCATCATCTTAGTAATAAAAAACCTATGTTCCATATTTCCCTTGTGTCTCATTTCAATGAGTACCCAAGGTTAAAACATCACCATCCTCAGGTCATAGACACCTATCCCCAGGGCATTAGATTAATATATTAAATAGCTTAATAAACGCATGTATCACGGATATATTGTTGTAAGATCGACACAGTAGTCTTCCCCTTAGAAATTGTGGAGAGAATGAAGCTGATAATACAAAGTTTCTTATTAAGTTTATAACAAGAGTGTCATTGTGGTCGCACGTATTAGGTCTACGTTGCATTCGATAGTATTCCACATATGTATATTACTGTATTTTATGGGTGTATTCGTTGCATAATATTCTTTCGAATTTGCTTTGAATGCATTTTGACCCAGCTTTGACCTGATAATGTCTTACAATGTATTCTTATGATTGTCAAAGCGTGCATTCCTCCCCATTTTGTTAGACAAAGACATATGAAACGAAAAACCAACCTTTCCTTTACGAATTAAACAGGATAAGCGACCACTGTTGAATAACAAAAACTGAAACTCAATAATGCATCAAACGAAACGTATATCATCTGAAATATTTACAGCATTTTATCACTGCGAATATATTGCAATGGGTACAAACTTCGAAAACGGGATGTAGATTCGTTGGAGCGAATGATGAAATCACGTCATATATAATATTGTCTCGAATCCTGACTATCGTTAGGGGTTGGTATCATACCACATATAGTCATGACATAATCCAGAAAACTTATACGTAACTGATTATATCATGACGTCACTTTGTTAGATGAATGACTCAAAACTATCCACAGTTACCTTGATGTCCGGACGATGACATCAAAGATTCCAAACTCTGTGGAAGGAGCGGTAAGGGGTGGGGGTGTTAAAGGGGAGAGAAGACTCCCATATT
The DNA here is from genome assembly GCA_001703475.1 of Hydroides elegans. Lineage (NCBI taxonomy): Eukaryota > Metazoa > Annelida > Polychaeta > Sabellida > Serpulidae > Hydroides > Hydroides elegans. The sequence goes on along the minus strand of LQRL01146793.1, from coordinate 39,831 downwards.
GGATGGGAGTAAGAGCCTTAACAACACCAGGTCACGACATTTAGCGACTTATAATAAGGCCCAGTGTCACCAACAGCACACAAAAGCTTTCAACGGAGACAGGGGAGCAGATAGAAGAGGCGAGGGGAATGAATCCCTACTTTTGCTGCTAAGAGGGCAAGGCATCAACAAAAAGTTGAAGGGTTCTGTGCATAAAAGATACTAAACTGATTTTTGTTGTTGTAGCATTCAATCCCAATCCCTTCATTGAATTCTTCATTGACTAAGATGACAAGGTATCACCACACAGTCGAAGGGTTATGTGTATAAACATATTAAGCAGCTTTTTAATGACATTTTTCGTTTCTAAGCATTATATAAATGGTCAATCATAAAGATAATTCTGATCGGCTTTTCACACACGAAATGCTCGTTAAAATGGACACAAAGGCTTGGTTAAGTCATACACGCATGGTATGGATCACGGGTTATGTGTCCCCTGGCAAATGTTATCGCAAAAAGGTACTTAATTGAGCTAGTCCCTTAATGCATGGAATCCGTTGTATTGGTTGCTCAAGGCCCATTAGAGCCAAGTGACGTCACAAAAAGGGAATAATAGACCAGGACCAACCAGGAAGCCCCTATATAAATGGAACAATACACTTGGTTGGTTGGTTTGTTTTTAGGTTGCTTCCGTGCATATGTGATATGATATGTGCATATTGAATTACGAGTGGAAATGACGATAATTAAATTAGAAACATACTTGGCTATATTCTAAATGCATAATCTGAACCTATTGGCAAAGTATATGTACTTGAATGCATTACAATGAACAACGGTTTTATTCAAAAACAAAAGGCGCGTTCACCCGAAACAGTTCATAAAAAGCTCGCAAGCGTGTTTGTTATGTTTTTATACCAAATTCACTTCAAGAAAAAAACACGAAATTTGTTTGTTTGATTTGTGCGCTTTTTTCTTGAAGTGATATTGGTATAAAAAAACATAACAAGCACGCTTTTTTGCTTGTTTCGGATGAACGCGCCTTTAGTCTGAACATGAGAGCTATCACATACATTGTACTCATAGAAAAGCTATATTTTCATTTTTGTCATAGATTGTGCTCGTGTGTCGGCTCTGTAATTAGGTTTTTGTATAACATAGATAATGATTATGAATGAATGCTATTTTTTGAAAACATACTTAAATGCTTATAACATTGGAAAGGAAGGACTGTATCGCGTTGAGCGACAAATATTTGCAAGACAACCGTTCAAACGAGAGTTACATCAGCATACAAAGGTTTCTATTAAAAGGAAATTCCCACTATTTTACCTAAAACTAACTTTTGAATGATACAGGAGGTAGAGGTATATAACCTATGCGATTGATTCAAAGTTAAAGACGTAAGGAGGTGTTGATTCTGTCATTTTTAAACCATGACGTCGTTTTTTGTTCCTGACATTTCAATGACATTTTGATTCAGTCCCACAAAAGAACACCCTTCATTAAAACCCTTACCCCCTTTGCAATGTCTACCTTTACGAGGTGTTATTGCAAATTAATGTGCTCTTAAACAAGGTCTGAAAAGTTAAAAAGTTAAAAGTACACCTTAGTTTTTGTTACAATTTTGGAAATATGCAACAAGCCGTTACGCAAAATACCCCCATATGTGGACCATGTAACCTTAGCCTTCAATATGTTGAATTGCATTGTTGAAACAAGTGTATTCTTCTATTTATGCATGTGTTTTGGTAATCTCGTGCAATTAATTTCTGAAATATCAGTGGTGTTGTGGAAAAGGCGAATAAAATATGCGTATGAACAATAAGATACGAGAGAATATGAGGAAAGTAAATCCAAAAGGAAATTAAGGGTTTTGAAATTACATGCCTTTTATATTAGTAAAATGGCCCCCGTAAATGTTAAATGATATGATTTATCTCTGTGCATGTTAATCCTGTGTTTTCTTTTGGGCTTCCTTTATGTCACTTTGTCGGTTCATGAATAGACATGGTGTTTTTATAATCAGATAATATCTCTTGACATACATTCCATGTTTTCAGATGGTATTATTTCATATGTCGGGCTTAACTGTTAAATGGTATTTTAGTTGGACTTTGCAATACCAATCTAAGCCCAATAGTCTTTCCTAGGAATGCACATGGTTTATATGATAAAAATGACAATTTCAAAAAATAAATAAACAAAAACATGTAACTGAACACTGTCAATGTAACATCGTTACTTACCATGGTTGTGTGTTTATAATGTATATATGAATTGAATATCCGTTGAGTTATTTAGATTAATGTTCTAGTGTTGAGTATGCTTCGGAGCAATAAAGGTATCCCAAATATTGATTAAGCGTAATCCATTTGTTTATTTATAAGGCTCAATTCGTTAACAAGCCTCCTCTCTGGATGAATTAATACAGACTACTGCAATAAATATTATACGAAAATATAGGTTGACAAAAATGTGCTACTACTAACTATGCCGCTTTTATACCGCTTGAATGAGGGTACAATCAAATAGTAAGCGAGTATGTAAAATCCATACAATTGTTCACTCCGAGTGTATTCCTCATTTCTTGAAGGGCGACTTGTTTATAATACAATAATAGGACTATTTGTATATCCTTTTCAGTGTGGAGCTAAATAAACAATGCTTACTATTCGCTCACAATTCCTTATAAAAATGTTCTCATGTACATGTTACCATATATTATAGTTTTAAACCCGAGATTCGATTGGTATGGTGCCAATATACAGTAGTTTCCTACTAGCTATTTTACTGCCCGCGCGTTAATATTGATATTAAATTCTTTTAATCACGAAGTATGCGTGGCTGTGAAATAAAAGCTGTGCCGCAGTTTTGCCCTCATATTACAACAGTTTTTCCTTTTGCAGACATTTAGTTTATAGCTTGTGTGTGAAAAAAAGAGCTTGTGTCATAGCAAAGATGGGGCTAAGTGCATATGACTTTGTTATTATATATCACGAGCGGAACATGGGGACAATATACCTCCTGCATCTCTATTAAAACGAGAGGGAGAGCTTTGAAAGGCAACCGAGAGTGGTTTCCTATTCACAAGCAGCTCACAGATGGACAGTTTCTTATTAATTAAAACCACTCTATAGCTGGTTATATGGAGCTTAATGGAATCTTAAGAACTATTCATCGTGACATTGTTACTAAAACATGTAACCTACATATATATTTAATGATAATCTTTATTGATTATAAAACGCTTAAATGGACCATTGTTTGTTCCTCATCTTATCTTGTCTATGTATTTTCAGGGAGTGTTGGGCACATCAGGCCCTGCATTCACGGTCTCTACCACCGCGGTCCCTTTCACACACTTCGGTCCATTTTTGCCCCTCGTTAAAACACATCGGCGCATCGCATCTAAACGAGGGACCAGTTAGCGTCTATTTTCTCGAGGGCCAGAGTGTAATACATTTAGTTCATTCATTCGGTTAAATAGTAGTATATGCAATTTTTTGTTGAATATTCATAAATTGATTTATTTGTTTTACAATAAGAATTCTATTTTGGAACCATTTAATGAAGGTTGATTAGACAATAAAAGAGACAATGCGATGAATAGAGCGTCCTTCGCGCTCACCAAGTGACGAAATAAAAAGGTCAAAAAGCGAAGGAATATGGGTCTAGATCGTACGTGCGCTATGCATTTTAATTGCATATTGATTAGACAGGGTCATCAATTTGCGTCATTTAGAGCAAGGTTTTGTAAAAAAGATAGTTACGTTGACGAATAGGGGTCATTAATAATGTGAAACAATAGCGATATAGGGATAGTTATTATGTACAATGACTGGTATTGTTTGACTGTTTCGCTTGCGTTTGACGTTCAAAGCTAGATCATACCTTTTCTATGGCAAATACATCTAAATGTTGACAAAATTGGTACAATTTACAAAATTTCAATTTTTTTAGTCTTTAAATATGAATTTAAATGTGTCTTTGCCACTAGTTCTTAAGGCAAGTTTAGTTTTTACGTCATCATTATTGCTTTGTTGTTCCGATTTATAACATGAAGTTAAATATTCTAAGGGGGCATAATATAATGATGTGTGCACATGCATGATTTTACAGAATTTATGATAGCTTGATAATTTCGAAAGAAAATAAATTCTTGTTATGCACTCTTCACCTGTGTCATGAGTTTTATTTTTTATTTCGGAGAAACATCATAAATATGATTACTTGCGAATACATCATTACATATGCGATTACATATAACTAAATCATATGTGCTAAGACAAAAGCAGAAACAAATATCTCGTTTTACAAAAATATTCATTTTGAAAAAAAAAACCTAAAAGTACTAAATATTCACATATTCTAATAAGTAAAGTTTAATCTCCTATGTTGATAACAAATAAATATACAAAACATCCAAAACAAAATGTAAGTCATTTAAACTTAAACGTAAACAAAAAGCTACTGAATACTATGCAATGTCAACTATAACAGATCTTGAAATAAAGTTTAAATATAGGAGCTTATATAAAACATGTAGTTCGAAGGGATATCAGATATTAATTGAATTAAATTCAATATAAAACTTAAGAATTATAAATAGTTAAGGCTTAGACAAATATGTATATTACAATTTTATGATATATTTGGTGTTTTACTTGATAATGGCTACGCACGAATATAAGTTGCTATTAGACAAATAATGAAACATCTCCGGAGCTCAAAAAATAATCAAATAATATATTCATTGCTTCAAAGGTACCCCACCACGGTCCCTTAAAAATTTCGAGAATCTATGGCATCATATATTTAGTAATACCTGTTTATAACTTGACGGCCCCAATGCTTCACGCTTATCACATCGTGCTCACACGTTTTATGTAACTTTAGCCAACTCTCACCCTTACGGAAATTATGCAAAGTTTGAATAGATATCACTTTAAGATTTAAGTTTTTTTATACCAAACTATCTCCCCACAGCTTATATTACCATTCGAAATGTAATAGTATTCCCTCTCATTTGAATCAATGATGCTTATATTTTTGCTGAGAACTAAATAAAATTTCAAATAGACACCAAAGCATTTGCCACAGTCTATAGAATCTTAGTGTGGCCCGAATACAGCACTTCATTGGTTATATAACTCTTACTCCGCACTTAAGATGCTTTTGTTTATATTTACCATTGAATTAAATCAGACTTTTATATTTAAACAATTGAAACAAGAAATAACACCCCACACGTCTTTTGCAATCATATTTTAATATCTTTAAAAAAAAAACGAAATAAAGAATTACACCCCGAACGTCTTTCACAATCATACTTTCATATCTTTAAAAACAACCCCAAAATATCCTTTACAATCTATTCGTGTTTTGCGGCGAATACAGTGGTTCCCTGTCTTCCTCGTCATACTTCTTGGTCTTCATGTGGCAGAACAGAGTGAGCAAACGCAGGAGCAAAAGCAAGATGACTACGGCCAGGGCTAGCATGCCGAAGAGGACGGCATTGTATTCGCGATCTGCAATTATAATCGAGTGGTTTATTTGCTTGATTAATGGTTTTAAAAATGAAAACATTGACGTTACAATAAGACAGCGTTGTACTCACGGTCTTCAAAAAAAAAAAAACAAGAATTTAGTTATTTGAGCAAAGAAAAATGAAAACAATTACGACACATTAAGACGGCGCTGTACTCAAGATCATCAACAGTATGTTTTGCTGTGTTGACGGTACAATCGATCAAAATGATCACATTTATTTTGTTCATTTATAACGAAATCATTGGTAAGTTATAAACAATCATAAGCGTTTTGATAAATATTAGGTTATTTAATAAATAATACAAAAAGTCAAAATCAATAAATCAATCAATTGGATACCAACATCTAACTTAACAATACAAAACAAAAATCAAACGTAAATTTCAATATACATGCACACATCCCATACCTTCACATTCGATCTTGATCTTCATCCTGCGCAGTGATTCAAAATCGGTGCTCAAAAAGTAGTTCTTATCCTTCTTCTGCGGCTGCGACGACATATGCTTAACCTCATCTTCATTAATCGAATCCGTGATGCCAATCGAATAAATCGTAATATCATCCCTTCGCGCTTTCTTCGCTTCCGGTATGGTCGCATTGCGATCGATATTCGACTCGCCATCCGTAATGATAATCGCCACATTTTCCGCGCTTTTGCGATCGCCGTTTCGCCGCGTGAACTGCTCATGACGCATTAAATGGATCGCACCGCTTGTGTTGGTTTCACTGCCAATAACATCTATATTCCTAATCGCTTCTTTGACTTGGTAGCGCGTATCGAACGAATCTAAATAGAATTGGTTGTCTGCGAAGGCCGAATAGCGTACGAATCCGATGCGGTTTTTGTCCTTTCCGACGTTCATTGTGTCTATGATGTCGATGATGAATTCCAGAACGAGTTGCCAGCGACCACATGATAGGTCACCTGTAAAAGAGTGCGAGTTGTAACATTTACATTTACATTGACACAGACTTGGTGCTATAGTGTATATATTTTTCTTAAATATTTAAATTTTGAAGAATGGGAGCTAAATTTTATGATTTATTATAAAACAATGATTTTGACTTAATATTACCCATAATTGTGATTGCAGTACCAGATATGTATTATATAATGTTCAGCAAGTAGTAGATTATATAGTATACTTAAAATTGTATCAACTTTTTATTGCCAGTTAAAACATAGAACCAGAATGTAAAGTTCGTGTTACTTTCTTTTTACATTACCATTACTGTGATTATAATACTATTTTATTAGAATTTAAAAACAATAGAGGGGAATCCCGAAAAAAAAAAAAACGGTGCACGTCCCGACATCGACAAAAAAAAGAAAGGTAACCGGAATTCGGCAAAATAAATAAAAATGAAATAAATAAAAGACAACAAAAGATATATTACCGGATGTTCGACCGCAGATGCTTCCGCTGGCGTCCACGACGAAGACGACATCCGTTTTGTCGTCGAAACAAAAATCAATCTTGGCCTTCTTGCGTTCTACGTAGAGAATAATTAATCATATAAATGATAGAATATAATTACATTACTAAAATATGGACAGTATATCTATATAATAGGAAAATCAAAACGCTGTATTGTTATCAGTTAAAATAATTTTGTAATATAATATAAAATAGTGACTGCTTAAGAGGTTCTATCCAGCTAGTCTTAGTCTGTTAGAGATGTTCGTCGTTACTCTATTTTAATAGTATTCACTGAAGGTTATCTGAAATGAAGACGACCTGGTTCCATATACATTGTATTTAAATATTCAACTTCATAAAAATTAATAGGACAATATACATACCTTGTGGCTCAGGAGCAAGATTACACGTTTGTGTCACCAAATCCTCCACAATCTCATCCAAGATATCAAAACTGGGACTCAAAAAGTAATTCTCATTTCTTTCTTGAGGCCTCGATGAAATTCTTCTCACCTGTAAGCACAGGAATGTTTTATCAATTTTATGAAACATGATATGTTTGAATTATTTTTTTATATGAAAAGTATGTGTACCGAAAACTCACTGGACATTTTATATAATGTTTAAATGCAATTAGCTAAAGTAATGTAAGGAATAATGTGAAAAATACATTATGACTACTTAACAATAAAAAAATTCCCCATACCTCCTGCTCATCAATACCCAGTATTTAAAGCAATGTAAGGTATAATGTAAAAAATATGACATAAACAAAATAAATAAATAAACCATATAATATCCATGTAATATAATAAATTTAAAAAAAATCCTCCTCACCTCCTGCTCATCAATACTCTCAGTGATCCCGATCGAGTAAATCTGGATCCCAGCAATCCTGGCCGCTTCCGCATCCGGGATCGTCCTATCGCTATCCCACGTGGACTCGCCATCCGTCATCACTATAGCGATATTCGATGCATCCGCGCGATCACCATTCGCGCGCGTAAACTGCTCAAAATGCATCACGCGCAACCCGCCGCTCGTATTCGTGTTGCCGTTTTCATACGGCACATCGCGAATCGCGTCGATTAAATCGGATTTATCGCTGAATTGATTCAGAAACACGATGTTTCGACCAACATTCGCGAATGTCACGATACCGACTTGGTATGCGTCGGGGCCGATTGTGAGGCGATTGACGAAGGATTCAACGAATTGAAGGAGGAGATTGTAGTTGTCGCATTGGGAGTCTGTGTCATCTTCGCATATACTTCCGCTGCTGTCAAGGACGAATACGATGTCGGCGCGATCCTGCTCGCATTCTGAGGAATCTAGCAGATAGAGGAAAAAGATACATCAAACAAAAAAATGAGGAAACTCGTTTCTTTGTATTAAGGTGTCTATGATCAAGACTAATTAAGCAAATAAAGCGGAAATATGGTGAGAGTCATTTCTAAATTCATAGAAGGTCTTCCTTGCATTCTGAACTTGGGAAAAGAGACAATGCATAGAGTCTATGTTTGAAATGAAAATAATGGGACGAGTAGTTTTGTTGATTGAGAATAAATAGATCCTAGAAATGATGTTTTGGATATGTAGAGGAAAAACATGGTTTCGGCACGGCCCCTCTCACAATCGGTATCTATAAGGAAAAATCACCATATAAAAAAGAAATCTAAAAAAAAAACAATGTTTATTACAAACAGAGAAAATAGAACATGGTTGTGTGTATGGAATCGTATACATGTTTACGTTGAATAGAGGACGAATACGATGTCGGTGCGGTCCTGCTTGCATTCCGAATCAGCAGGAAAAAGAAACGGTATATTAAAGAAACTGATTGGGCAACTCGAATGAAACTCGAAGTGAAATAATTTCCGAATGATATGCAACAAAGGTTCTGTTGATATTCGGCGCTTAAGGTAAACGATTAAAAACATTGCGTAAAAGACGTTTCAGAAACAGTGAAATTGGTTATGAAAAAGCTTAAAATGATATATGTATTGTTTTGCGATATCAAGTCCGCTCGATCTTGTTCGCATTTTAAAGTTCAATCACCCGGGAAGTTGCATGTTATGGTGAGACTCGGCGATATATGAAACTTAGACTCCTATCTTATCATTCAGTTATACATTTATTTATAACTACATGCAGTTTTTAATATCCAGTAATATAATAAAGAAAGTACGTTTATCTCAAGTGTTATCTTATCGTCCTTCTAGATCATATAAGAAAAGAACATAAAAAATAAAATAAAAACCATACCTTGTTGATTTGAGATCGCGATCAACGAAACAAATACAACTATTCCGAAAAGTCGCTTAAAACTTGACATTTTTTAAGTTATTTTCTTATATATTCCTAAATAATATGAATTTCAGATTTATACTAAAATATGGGTTACACTTGGTGCTTTGTACATATTTGACTTTTTCCGGTTTGTGACCATATACTCGTAGCAGATTTAGCCCTGAGTACTCACTGCCTCAAGAATGGAATTACAACATACCGTGGAATGAACAAATAAAACTGGTCCCACAAATATGACAAGAAGAACCCAAAGTGGAATAAAGGGGGCAGTCTTTGGAGTTTGTCAAAAAGTAAGAAGTCGTATATTTGCACGAAGCACGGAGCCGAAGCATTAAGGGCCTGGCCACATTGGAAGCTTTTATCCGCCTTTTTTCCCTAACAAACTGTTTTTTGTTATATGTTCTTTGTTGGACTTAAACATTTTCCAAAAAAGCTCATTGCTGTAACTTGCCTTTTTAGTGGTCACATTGGAAGCTTTTCTGGCAAGTTCATAGTCAGACTATTTTGGCATTTAAACAAAGGAAATATCAAAATAAACATGGACGATGATACGAAAAGTGAATTTTAAAGGTAATTTGCATTCTAGAGCTAGACTATTGCCTTTCTTTTTGTCGCTACGACCATTTATAAAATTAAAAAAATATATCACTCATGATATGTATAACATAGACTACTTAGGTATGTTTGCAAACCATCGTGAAGTATATTGGGGTAGATGGCCTACCATTTTTAGACTTCTAGATCTCTGAATCAGTCTACGTAGGTTCTATGAAAAAGTTCTTAATTCCAAAAGGTTTTAATGCCGATAGACTCCTTAGTAATAGCATGTGGCTCTATTCTATGATGTAGTTTCATTTGTCTAGTTAATTAGCCTCTGACCTAATATGATTATTAGACACCTTTGTTAAAATATAACTTAAGATCTACGTGTTGTTTTCATTAGAACTGAAATACAATGCATCAGAGGTTATTAAGACAGTAGACATTTATACAAAGTCTCTGTGGACCTTTGGATGGAAAATATGAAAAACAAAATAAAGTAAAGGTAAATTCAGGATGACAATTAATCAGACGGATAAATTAATAAATAAAGTACAGGACACCCTGTCCTCTATGACAAACCCTAAAGAGGTACCACGGTAGGGTGTTGGAAACTATTCGTTTTTGTGAAAAAAGAGCCATATGAAATGAATATTTCTAATTTCACAGGTAAGATAGTTGAAAAGAGATAGATCTATATATATATTTCAATTACAATAATGTTATTTTCAGTAGAATAGCTAATTTACTTGTGTAAGCATGTTTCGATTAAAGTTAGAAAAGTTACAAGGGAAGCTATGTGTACATTTACCTATGTACAAATAGGTATAATTTTAGAAATCAGATTTTGTATCGAATTATTCGAAAAACGATATTTATCTTTTCGAAATATATTAATATGCTCCTAAATTATATTTTTAGTCGAAAATCATTGCGGTATCATACTTTATTTGAGAGATATTAAGCTTTAGATTCGTCTCGGTTGTACATTGCGTCTCATTTGCACATAGGCTCCCTTGTAATGCATGGAAATCAATGGCTTTAAATTTAATGATATGATTTTAAAGCGTATAATACCCCACAAATACAAGAGATAAATTGTATAGCCTAAACAAACAGGTCAATAAATAAAATGAAAGTCTGTGTCTGTAAACGTGTTTACATGGATAATAAGCTATTGTTTTATTACAGCATATTCAATATAATTATCTCTAGGACCTCATTATAAAGGTATTTAGTGTAAAATGTTTAAGTCCAAAAAGCTTCCAATGTGACCACTAACAGCAAGATAAAAGCTTGTTATCCGATTGTTAGGAAAAAAAGGCAGATAAAAGCTTCCAATGTGGCCAGGCCCTAAGGGTCTACGGGAAGGACAGTTTAATGTTGTTATATAATGTATGTTGGTTTTGCTTATATCTTCATATATAACCTTATTTTTTCGCCCATATGCAATATATACTCACCCAAATAAAAACGTATACATGATTTTAAGGGGTCATATCTCTGGTTAGGAAGATAATAAAAAAATATAGATATGTAATGTAAGGCATGTATTAAGGTTGAGAACGAGTGTTTCTAGGTAAAAAAACGTGTTTTTTCTTTAATATTTGCGCCCCGAATAATGTTTGCGTCCGTCGTCGATCCAAACACTTTTACGTTATCGGTGGCAAATTGTGTCGGGAAATCTTTTAAATGTGGCCATAGGGCAATGTCTTCTCATCGTCACGCAACGTCTTGATACGTGTAGGGCAAATTGCGGTATACACTTTTTTTCTTGAGGAACAACTTTGCAATTTTGTGAAACTGATAGTGTTCGGAATTAATGTCTATTAATTATCTGATTATGATCCGTTATTATTGTATTAAGTACATTTTCTGTTGTATTACAAGAATAAACAAGGTTATGACTTCTACGAAGAGCACTCAACGACACATTTTGCAAAATGTTGTAAAAATCACTTTATATAAAAAAAACATTACAAATACAATCTACAACAAATAATTTTATTATCATTAATATTTTGCAAAAAGGTGTTTCTTTTTTCCAAGCCAGCTTGGCTGTTTCTCCTAGGACTCTTTCCTAGCCAGCTTTGAACAGTAAAGGAACACCATTTGCGAAAATAAAATGGTTAATTTAACCATATTACTTATCATATCTGGCAAATAACAGTTAAGTAGACAATTGCAAGCAGGTTTAATCAATGTGAAAAAAGCAATCATCCAAAACTGTGTTCCCTCAAACTGCTCAAATCTCCAAGCTGGAAATTATTTTCTCAAAATGCTGCACTTTGGTAGGGAACACCTTTTGTTAGGAACAGCTCGTGAGGTGTTCTTCTATGCCAGACGTGCGAATTAGGGATTCGGACCCAATCAGAATGTTTTTAACACTGCCAAAATTGGATCCCAGTTTATCACAGCTTATCATATTGCACTATGACTAACCGCATGATGTTAAAGGGGGTGTCTATGAGATCACAAGACAGATATTTATCATTTGTTATATTTTTATACACTTAATAAGTACACATCGATAATAACTGCAGTGGAAATGGTGGTTAACATTGCGCCGCATTTTTTCTTTGTTGTCTCCAGTTACAGGGATATTGTTTCAACATGCACAAGTTTGATGAATGTAAAGCATGTGACCCTTTGTTTTATTTTTGAATAGGGGTTTTTTAATTTTATTGAAGTCTGCAATATACCACAATGACTATGCAGTTTGGGATTTATAATAGCTTATTTTTGCAGTTAAAACGTGCATATACAGTGGCGCGCAGGCTTAACTTCTCGATTTCACTAACGTTTAGCGTTTAACGTTTAAGGGTTTGCAAGATCAGAATATAGCGTTTAACGTTTAGCGTTTAACGTTCAGCGTTTAGCGTTTAGCGTTTGATGAAAGGGCATATAAGAAATTAAGATAAGCACTCATAATGATGTCCTTTATATACCCTTCAAACATGTGGTTGGTTATGGTTTAGCGTTTAGCGTTTAACGTGTAGCGTGTAGCGTGTAACGTTTAGCGTTTAAGGGTTTAGCGTTTAACGTTTTTGCGTTTAACGTTTAGCGTTTAGCGTTTGTCTCGAGAAGTTGGGAGTGCGCGCCACTGTACATGTAGCTTATGCTTATGGATATCAGTATATTTAAAGCGTTCGAGATCTGTAGATGAGAATACATATGCAATATATGCTATCAAGATAAAGGATAAGAATTTCAGAACAAATCATGGAACGCATACAGCGTCAACCCGATGCTCATGAGCAAAGTTATCAAGAACAATGTAATGACGAAAAAGAACCTCTTCTTCAAAAAGAGCCCCCACTAGAAAACCAGGATTCATTGGCAAAGGCCTCAAGCCATACATCATATGCGAGTGTCGACTCAAAAGCAGAAACCGCCTTCGCTAATGCCGAAGTGTTCCACCAACTATGGTACCTACTGAAGGAATTCCTCATTCTGATACCGATCTTATTCTTCGGTTCCATTCTCCTCACATCTATGCGCGCGATTCAAACGCAAATCGTCTTCCTCGAATTAGGCGGGAACATCAGTGACAACGCGAACGATTCTACAAAGTGTAAAAACTCTTCCGGCGTATCAAGCGATGACAGCACAAAGGGCGACGCGATACAACGTGAAGCCACGCGATATCTCATGTACATGGAGATCGGATCGTCCCTCGCTGGTTTGGTGTTCGTTCCGTTTTGGGCCAATTTCAGTGACGTACACGGACGCCATTACCAATTGATCGCGGCTATGGCGGGGGCCGCTGTTAAATCCGCAGCATTCGCGATTATACTTACTACTCATGCGCCCGTTTGGTTATTGCTGGTTGCCGATACGATTCACGGCATGTTCGGTAAAAGCACGCAAACGCTTGTTTTAGCGGCCGCGGCCTATTGTTCGGATTTCACGCCGTACGGGTCACGAACTGTAACGATGTTCGCCATAGATACAATTATAACAGCGGCTTCGGCGATCGGTAGCCTAGCAACGGGATATTGGGTCAAGGCGTCGGGGTATGTGCCGTATTTATGGGGCCTGACTATAATGCAGAGTTTGGTGATTGTTTATATATTGGTGGTATTTAAACGATTTGCAAAACCGATGCCTGTGAGAAGCCGTATTCACAGTGAGAGTGCCTCGTTTTTGAAGATGACCAAGTCGTTCTTTCTGGGCACATTTCACACCGTTTTCAAAGCGAGACACCCAAAGCATTACATCCGTATCCTACTTATACTACTCACAGTATTATCCCTTTTCTACCATATCGCATTTTACTCATCCCACGCCATACTGGGCACCTATCTTCTCGGCTTTCCCTTATGCTGGGGACCAGTCTTACTCGGTTACTTCAATGCTTTTGTGGTGGCATGCGAAGGCATCCTCCCTATGGCATTCGCGCTGATCTTCTTCAGACAAGGCCCCAGCGCCTGGCTTATCCTAACCGGTCTCGTTTGCGGCGGAACCTGCTTCATCCTATACGGTCTAGCCACAACAAGCGCTTTAATGTTTGTCGCTGCGTTTATAGGTGCCTCAAGGCTCCTTGCATCGGGAGTCATACGCTCAGTCATGGTTGACTATGTTGAGCCAAGTGAACAAGCCTCAGTGCTTGGGGCATATGGAGTAACCAGTGTGGCCTCGGAGATGATTTCGAGTGTTGCGTTTGTGAACCTATATGCGGCCACAGTGGGTTGGTGTCGCGGTTTTGTGTTTTATATAGCGGCAGGGGTATATGGGGTGGCTATAATGATATTGGGGGTGTTTGCGTTGGTGAGGTATCGGTGTAAGAAAAGTGATGTGCAGTTGCGAAGTATGTGATAGGTATATAGATTCTAGGGTATTTTAGGAAAATGTTATATTTGTAAGCTGAATGGGATTCAAACTTAAATGAGCGCATAAAATATTATTTGATATACATTTTCTTTGTAGGAAATAGGAAACCGTTGATACAGGAAATAATTTTCATTTTTGCATATAATGCTTGTGAGAAACCTTATAATTAAATGGCAAATTTGTATTATTTAGACCAAAGGTCGATGTTATGCACGAGGGCAATCAACGATTTATTCGGGTAAATGTTTATTCTTGCAGCAGCTTTTCCTTGCTTGCAACTTTTTCAGAACAGAACACTTTTTTTTCGAAAGGATTATTTTACTCTAGGATGTTGTTTGTAAATGTAACAACCAATGCATATGTGTCTAAATTTAGTCTCTGTAAACGAATCTGTGAGAGAATAACCTTACAAACATTTGATTTATTAAAATCTTTATTCTGGTAGGAGATTGTATATTTGCTTGCAATAGCTTTTGTTGGGTTTCTCCCTTGCAGCTTCAGAATAAACATTTTGATGAAAATAGAAAAAGTAAATCGTTGATTGCCCCTCTATGCATACCGCAACTAATTTTATATGAAAATATGTAAAAACATTATTTATTTTAGCATTCAATGTTATTTTTATTATAGTAATGTACATATATATTCAAGATCACATGAAGCAATTGCAGTTTTAATCATCCTTGCATGCTTTAAAAAGTGCGCCTCGATTTGAAGTTTTTTTTTTCGTTATTTTTAAAATGTGTTTCCTATGAAACAATGAAAGCTATCAAATGATTTCATGAAAATATATTGGACCCCTTTTCTTGTTGAAAAGTACTTTTTGCTTCAGCTCAAAACTATGCAGTTCATAAGAGAGAAACATGGGACAGAACGTTTTTATTGTTTTTATTTTTAATTGCAGTGTTTTGGTGCGGGTAGTGAAAAAAAATCCGCATTATATAGACGAATGTCATTTTGCATTTATTCCGTATATCTAAAATATGTTTTTGACTATTCTGTAAATAATACTACAGTTTATTCGCAAAATCATGTCTTTCAATCAAATAAATATATCATTGCTAATATGTGATATTAATTTATTGAATGAATATATAGTTCAATCTAAACTCCGTATAAAATACATCGGAAATACGTATTGTATTGTTTTATTGATTTCATTGGTAATATATAAAACAATTTCTTAACAAGCTCGCAAAGTCAATAGTTTATACGAACAAAAACCTTTTTTGCCCCTACCCACTCGGTAGGACGTCGAACAACGTCGAAATCACGTGCATTTTAGGACAATATTTATCTTATCAAGCCTTCTTTTTGGTCGTCGCTGAAGTGGGAACATTGCCTCTTCTACGTTGCGTCAACGTCGGAAATTAGAACAACGCTCGGTCGACGTCAGAACGTTAAATGCGACCGGAAAACTTTCATATTAACCTAAATAAGCACGTCCGGCATGTGGAAAAGCGCCGGACAACCCTGGTCGAGTGGGTTACAATACAAAGTTACTTATATTTCGACAAATAGATTATCATTTATAGAAAAAATAAGATGATTTCTACACTCGTGAAATGGCTGAGGAAAACTTAATATTTGCATAGTAACATATCATCAGCTAATCCCTTTCAAGAACCTGTCAACTATCAATTTCAATTTCTTATTGTCACATATATTCGATAAGGTGCAACACATAAGTGACATTACAAAACAATATATATTCTGCTCAAATTTGGTAAAGCATCCAATACTGAAAATGTATATTTTACTTAAGTTCAATAATTTTATTTTTACTATGGGTCTCATTCATTTAGTTTATATTTAGAGGTTAAGCAAAGTTTTTATATTTATTTAATCAATTGAGAGAGCATGTACATGTATACATTTAGATAATTCAGTCAGATTTCGATAGTTTCTTGCAGACTTCTAGGAGAGGAAAATCCCAAACATTTGGTTAGTTAACTGACAAATAAATTTAGTTCGCTCTTTACACATAAATTTAATAAATATTAAGCTAATGATACATACATTTAACAACATTTGTTTTTCAATATATATCACAATTTTCCGATTGAAACATTCGGCGGGTGTATCCGTTTCGATATAAAAACGATCCTATCCATATTAAACCTCCTCACAAAGTGAAGTGCCACAAAGACGTCAAAATGGATTGTGCAGGTGTCTGCTGGATTATGTCGCTTAGATAATCAAACGAATAACACAAATGAAAAGTTACACATAAGATTGAGCTAAGAGTGGCAATTCACAAATATTAGATACCTCATATCATACTCAGTAAGGATGTTCAATCCACGTCGCATAGGGACGTGACGTTGATATTATACATCAACATCTTTAAATGCTTATAGAGGTCAAATACAATAATCGTATTAAATATTTCAATCATTCAAAAGTCTACAACTCTTAAAACAATTCAGCAAAATCAAATCATTTCTAATAGTGAGGAGTATTAAAATGAGTATACGAAGTCCCATAAATATGAAACTCCGGCGATACGGTAGTCTCACTCGGCACATGAATCCGTTGCCTAGCCCTCGACGACCTTGGCCTACTTTGTTCAGTCACCTGACTCCCAACTGTAGTAGCACCAACTCCATTAGTATGCACAAACCCTAACGGTCTATGAAATCGCACATAAGACTGTGTGCGTTGATCCAGCTTCACTTGATGGGGTTGAGAAGGAGGTTTCGCTGAGGCCAATCCGGTTTTGGGACGTCGCGGTGGCGTATGCGTCCTTGATGTATGCGTTTGACCTATTTTCGTTTGTGACGTATGCGCTTGTGACGTCATAGACCTATGTGTCGATGGATTTGATTGACCGATTTTATCGAGATGTAGCGTCGAATTAGTAGGGCTAGGAGGTGGGGCCGCGCTTTTAACGCGAGAAGGCATTGAGACACTTCTGTGGAGCATTTGTTGGTGTCGACCGTTTGTTTGTCTGGGTGTTATGGTTCGAACGCTTTCTTCTTGTTCGACGTAGTATGTGAGGATTTGCGAGGTTTGATCGGCGAAGTACACTCTGTCTTCGTCGAATGAGGTATGGACCGGCGGTACGGGCGGTAAACCATCATTTACATTAATAACTACAGTTTCTCTTGGTGTTGGATATTCACTCGTTATATTATTCGAGGAATCGTTGGTCTTTGTTTCTTTTCTAACACTATTAATCGAAGGGGCCGAGCGTTTTTCGATCTTGATATCACTGGCTGTGCTACATACGGTAATAATTTCTTCATCATCACTAGGGATGAGCACACTTTCTGTTTCGTAATCTCGTTCTGATAACATGCCATCAACATAATCTCTTTCGGAGTTTTGAGTATTCTGTCTCGTATCAGGCGCTGAGGGCTTTACATTGTCTTGCTTCTGGGAAGTTTTGCTTATAGGCTGACCCGACTTTGCTTCTTTACTAATGCGAAGAGTCACACTATCGGAGTCGTTGATTGTACTCGCAAAACTAGGAGCAGGCGATGGTGCGCGTTGATGTATTGGTTTCTGAGTCAGATTAGTCGATGGAAGCTTTGCTATGGGTCCATTTTGTTGCTTAGCAACCAGGTGCGACGATTGAGGCCGGGGCAACGATTTCGATCGGTCATTGGCACTTTTAACGCGCTTTCGTAATAAACGAGATTTCGATGAAGGATGCGTATCTTGCAATGCAGAGTTTGAAACAAATAATTCCGTTTCGGGTTCTTGTTTAACATTGGTTGATTGTCGACTCATGATACTAGATTGAGAAAGTGATTTCTTTAAGAGCGGATGGTCGCGCTTTGAATCGCCTCCTGTTTTAGTTAATGCAGTTACATTAGACGTGATGTACTCCCGGCTCGTTTTCTCTTTTACTGGTCTAGGCGGGGCTTGTCCGTCTATATGCATGCCATATACAGTTTGCGCGCGCCGCAAACCATTCGTAACTTGAACCGTTTGTGGTGTACGTTTCGTCTGTTCCTGGCGAACGAAATCAATGATCTGGCTCTGCGTCAAACTAGGTGGTTGACCAACGGATCGAATATCATCCGAACTCATACACTTTTTCTCGAAACTGTATCGTGTACGTAGATTATCCCGACTTTGTGAATCATTCCTCAAACCTCGCCCAGAATTCAGTTTAGCATTTCGTTTATTAGCATGTAAACTCAGCAACGCTTGGTTGAGATTTTGAACGACCTTTTTATGATCGTCATATGTGAGCTTACCATCCGGGGATCGCTTCGGTGCCCCGATCTTACCTCCGTCATGTGCAGTCATCTGACTTGTGTTAGTTATAATGCTGATATTCCGTGGGTGCTGCGGAATAACGTGTTTATTGGAAAAGTTCACTTTGGCTTGACTGACGCATACATTTGATGCCATTTTAGATGTTGTTTATCTCCCTTTGTAATATAATAGTAAGTTAAATAGATATGCAAAATAATCAAGAATGCATGTATATCCGACTATTAAAAACGCAATTCAATTAATACATAAACGTTTGCATCAATTGACACATAAACTTAAACATATACCAGGAAGGCTCGGTGCCACAATATGAATTCACAATATGTTAATAGGCAACAGTAATTGCATTAGTTTAATCAAAATTATCCTTCGATTCCATCGTAACCTTATGGACCTTTTCTTGGCGAACTCTTACACATATGACAATTTTAAAAACATCCAACGACTGTTTTTGTTTATCAAAAAGAGGAATTGTCACTTCAGTCACTCAACACATTGCTATATGGAGTGAATTTACTAAAATCAGGAGATAATTTTTCAAGTTAATGAGTTATTCCATAGATTTTCGCGCATCACCTATTATCCAAGTACAATTACACATGAACCATTACCTCATAAGGTGCTGTCCAAAAGAAACTATTCCTGATTAATCAGTGAATAATCTATTATTAATTACACTGTAATTGTACTAAATAGAGCATGTAATTGAATAATTACAATTTGAATAATTAGATAGACTGTGAGCAATTCCTGAACAAAAATAGAAGAGCAATTTCAAAGCTGCTTTTTGTTCACGCTTGGCCTAGATTCATCGGAAATTTAACCCATGCCCAGCAAATGTATGTATGTTGTGGTCAATTGTGTGTTCCGGGTCAATTACATGTTCCCGTCTATTTCGGTCAATTATCTGTTCCCAAACCGGTCAATTGTGTGTTCCCGGTCAATTGTATGTTCCCAACCCGGTCAATTGTGTGTTCCCGGTCAATTGTATATTTCCCAACCCGGTCATTGTGTGTTCCCAAATCAATTACATGTTCCCAACCCGTTCAATTACATGTTCCCGGTAGTTAAGTCAATTTTTGTTTCTTGTGAGAAAAATTATCTCAGCAAGAAAAAAAATATTTATTTATTTAAGATGTTACATGTAATTAAACGTATAAAGCCGCGAAACCATACCAATTGATATGTAGGCCAAAGCATTTAGCCATATTGCTCAATGATATTTCAATCCATAATTCAAATTTGTCCCCAATTTATCATTTATGTGTTTGAAAATATTCGTATAGAATGCATTACCTTTTATACCCTTTTGTCTTAACAGATTATAAGAATGACGCAAGACATGACGGTATATTTGTCAATGCTTATCCCCGGATCAAATTAAAAGGTACCGTGTAATAGTTGTGCCCATACAATTAGAGATAAGGCCTTATATTTGGGCAACTCCTTAATTGCAATTAGTGATGCCGATTTGAATAGAGAGATATATGGGTGACATTGATTAATTACCGAGTGACACTGATGGGTAAGAGAGAGCATTTGACTTTACACAGTATCACTAAATAAATATTGAGTGACTCTTATTTGCACTTGCTATGAGACAGGTTTTATCAAAGAAGTCTGTTTTTCCTAAAGAAAATAAAGAAATACGATTGATTCAATAGTAAGGGTGAATAAATTTAGGATCACGAACTTACCTAACGGGAACACGCAATTGATCGGGTTGGGAACATGTAATTGATTTGGGAACACATAATTGACCGGGTTTGGAACATACAATTGACCGGGAACACACAATTAACCGGGTTGGGAACATACAATTGACCGGGAACACACAATTGACCGGTTTGGGAACACATAATTGACCAAAATAGACGGGAACATGTAATTGACCCGGAACACACAATTGACCACAACATATGTACATGTATTTCCGTTTATCAATAAACCTCTAGTCTCGTATCTTAAATGTATATGTTGGCCTTGACTACGCTGGATTAATTTCAAAGCAATCGTCTATCCGTATAGCCTAGCAATTTATTTTTGGCTTTAAAATGGAGATTAGCAACGAAAGATATGAAATTAAGCGAACAAAACCAATATTTGCCCAGGCTCCAGTTCTAAATTACTTTTATCAATTATCTGACTAATGTACATCATAACGATTAATAATATGTCAAAGTTGCTATTTATTTAGCTCAGCCCTGAAGTCCGGAAAACCCTATGAGTGTCAAGCGAGAAAATATACATTGTAATGAATATCCATACCGTCTATTTGTCGTCTCCCTATTGTGGATTTATCTTTAGTGGCTCTTTCATATTGATAACTACAAGTATAATTGTGCTATTTATCACTATTTACATCAATTCGTTACGTCATGCGTAAATATTCAATGATAATTCACAGAGGTCTGTGAATATGCTGTGATTTATGTGAATTTCTTAATAAAACTAATTTTAGAAACTCTTCAACATGAAGAATTATGTTATAAGATAAATACGAATCCAGTTTTTATCCAAATCATACATGTAAGTATTTTGCGGTGGTTATCTTGAGCTCAAATATATTTCTCTTTTTATTTTTTAAAATCCATTTGGTGTTTTTTATTTCGCATTATTTTTTTTATTTTTCAAAAGTTAAATTAAGTTTTTTAAGCTTGAATAACAATTTCATAGTCCACCCTTGCTTATACTAAACTATGTTAATATCTGCAGTTTTTGTATTGCACTGCTATTTTTTTCTCTTTATTAGTACAATATCCATTTTCTGGATCGGTGTTTTTCAACGATGATCTTTGACATGCAATTATTGTCTCTTTTATAAACTGCAAACACATACAAATCATATAAAAACCACAGTAAACAAGAAAGCCAAAACATATTCTTCAGAGCAGGATACAATATCTTAAGCGGACAACTAGCATAATAATTTCTGAAGACTCTTCAAACGTGAAAAAGAGTTTCTCATACTTAGCCCATTATCGCAAACACAAGGGTACGATGAATTGTTGATCCGTTTAAATCAGAACGATACAGGAATGATCCCTCATGTATAAGATATGGAATGATCTGTTATTTCGTATCAATGAGCATTGTCAAATGGCCAATACACGGGGAGCTGGGTGGTGCACACATGTACAACGGGATAAATATGAATTTATTATTTTATATACATGTATATCAGGTGTCATGTTTTTGTACCCATGTTTTTTAAAGTGTTTAGATTGCAAGGCTTTGATGATTCTTTCATTTGAACTGTATCTTATAACCTTCTCAAAATTCCTTGCGATTTGAGTCGCGATCCATCTGATTTTTGTCCGCCCCAAACCTCAAACCCAACTTTGATGCGACCATGGGCAGGCAGGTGTATTCATGGATCGGTATAAGCGTTCAGTGAATATTTCATGTTTCATATTAATATATCTCATAAATCTTATATAACTAAGCGCAAATAACATTTATTTGCTATATGCGCTATAGAAGAAGCGTTAATTTGAATTAATAACATCTACGCTTTAGCTATCGCTATAATCCTATTGCGCATCGGGATATAACAAAATCGTCAACGAGGATTGTCTTACGATCGTCGCCATGAGTGTCAAACGTA
>LQRL01146791.1:1351-11539 GCA_001703475.1 Hydroides elegans | reverse complement strand
ATCCAAGTCAATGTCTGAAATATTACGGACACATATATTTTGAAACAATTATGTCATTTAAACAATTGCCTAGAGCAGTTTGGACTGTACTATGAACACATGAATTAGGGTTGCAGTCATCCAAGTCGATGTCTGAAATATAACGGACACATTTACTCTGAAACAATTATGTCATTTAAACAATTGCCTAGGGCAGTTTGGACTGTATAATGAACACAGGAATCAGGGTTGCAGTCATCCAAGTCGATGTCTGAAATCTTACGGAGACATATACTCTGAAACAATTATGTCATTTAAACAATTGCCTAGAGCAGTTTGGACTGCACAAGGAACACAGGAATTTGGGTTGCAGTCATCCAAGTCAATGTCTGAAATATTACGGACACATATATTCTGAAACAATTATGTCATTTAAACAATTGCCTAGAGCAGTTTGGACTGTACTATGAACACAGAAATCAGGTTTGCAGTCATCCAAGTCGATTTCTGAAATATTACATACATATAAATTCTGAAACGATTATGACATTTAAACAATTGCCTAGAGTAGTTCGGACTGTACAATGGACATAGGAATTAGTGTTGCCGTCGTCCAAGTCCATGTCTGAAATATTACGGACATACATATTCTGAAACAATTATGTCATTTAAACATTTGCCTAGAGCAGTTTGGACTGTACAATGAACACAGGAATTAGGGTTGCAGTCATCCAAGTCGATGTCTGAAATATTACGGACACATATACTCTGAAACAATTATGTCATTTAAACAATTGCCTAGAGCAGTTTTGACTGTATAATGAACACAGGAATCAGGGTTGCAGTCATCCAATTCGATGTCTGAAATCTTACGGAGACATAAACTCTGAAAAAATTATGTCATTTAAACAATTGCCTAGAGCAGTTTGGACTGCATTAGGAACACAGGAATTTGGGTTGCAGTCATCCAAGTCAATGTCTGAAATATTACGGACGCATATATTCTGAAACAGTTATGTAATTTAAACAATTGCCTAAAGCAGTTTAGACTGAACAATGAACACAGGAATTAGGGTTGCAGTCATCCAAGTCAATGTCTGAAATATTACGGACACATATATTCTGAAACAATTATGTCATTTATACAATTGCTTAGATAAGTTTGGACTGTAAGATGAACACAGGAATTAGGATTGCAGTCATCCAAGTTGATGTCTGAGATATAACGGACACATATATTCTGAAACAATTATGTCATTTAACTGAAATATTGCGGACACATATATTTTGAAACAATTTTGTCATCTAAACAATTGCCAGAGCAGTTTGGACTGTACAATGGACATAGGAATTAGGGTTGCCGTCGTCCAAGTCGATGTCTGAAATATTACGGACATACATATTCTGAAACAATTATGTCATTTAAACATTTGCCTACAGCAGATTGGACTGTACAATGAACACAGGAATTAGGTTTGCAGTCATCCAAGTCGATGTGTGAAATTTTACGGACACATATATTCTGAAACAATTATGTCATTTAAACATTTGCCTAGAGCAGTTTGGACTGTACAATGAACACAGGAATCAGGGTTGCAGTCATCCAAGTCAATGTCTGAAATATTACGGAAACATATATTCTGAAACAATTATGTCATTTAAGCAATTGCCTAGAGCAGTTTGGACTGTACTATGAACACAGGAATCAGGTTTGCAGTTATTCAAGTCGATGTCTGAAATATTACGGACATATAAATTCTGAAACAATTATGTCATTTAAACAATTGCCTAGAGCAGTTTGGACTATATAATGAACACAGGAATTAGGTTTGCAGTCATCCAAGTCGATGTCTGAAATATTACGGACACATATACTCTGAAACAATTATGTCATTTAAACCATTGCCTAGATCAGTGGGGACTGTACAATGAACAAAGGAATCAGGGTTGCAGTCATCCAAGTCGATGTCTGAAATATTGCGGACACATACATTTTGAAACAATTATGTCATTTAAACAATTGTCTAGAGCAGTTTGGACTGTACAATGGACATAGGAATTAGGGTTGCCGTCGTCCAAGTCGATGTCTGAAATATTACGGACATACATATTCTGAAACAATTATGTCATTTAAACATTTGCCTACAGCAGTTTGGACTGTACAATGAACACAGGATTTGGGGTTGCAGTCATCCAAGTCGATGTGTGAAATTTTACGGACACATATATTCTGAAACAATTATGTCATTTAAACAATTGCCTAGAGCAGTTTGGACTGTACAATGAACACAGGAATTAGGGTTGCAGTCATCCAAGTCGATGTCTGAAATATTACGGACATACATATTCTGAAACAATTATGTCATTTAAACATTTGCCTACAGCAGTTTGGACTGTACAATGAACACAGGAATTGGGGTTGCAGTCATCCAAGTTGATGTGTGAAATTTTACGGACACATATATTCTGAAACAATTATGTCATTTAAACAATTGCCTAGAGCAGTTTGGACTGTACAATGAACACAGGAATTAGGGTTGCAGTCATCCAAGTCGATATCTGAAAAATTACGGACACATATATTCTGAAACAATTATGTCATTTAAACAATTGCCTAGAGCAGTTTGGACTTTATAATGAACACAGAAATTAGGTTTGCAGTAATCCAAGTCGATGTCTGAAATATTACGGACACATATACTCTGAAACAATTATGTCATTTAAACAATTGCCTAGAGCAGTTTGGACTGTACTATGAACACACGAATTAGGGTTTTAGTCATCCAAGTCGATGTCTGAAATATTGCGGACACATATATTTTGAAACAATTTAAACAATTGCCTAGAGCAGTTTTGACTGCACAATGTTCACATGAATTAGGGTTGCAGTCATTCACGTCGATGTCTGAAATGGTATATATGTTCTGTAAAAATAATCACATTTTTACACAGTGAACTAGAACAGTACGCACATTGAACGTTAAACATTGAACGCACGGATTCAGGGTTGCAGTCTTCGAAGTCGATGCATGAAATATTTGGGACACATTTATGCTGAAATTATCAACTCATTATTCAAACACAATATCCAAGATAAGTACAAGTAGATCCATGAACGCAGAATAGTGGCTGTGTTGATTCATGCCAATATCTGAAATAACTTAAGCACTTATATTCTGACACAATAAGCACATTGCTCAAACACGGTAACCACGATAAGTACAGGTAGCTCCGTGACCGTATGGATTAGTGTTAAAGGCATTCATTCAAGTCGATGTCTGAAATATTTTAGACACATTTTCTGAAGCAATAAGCACATTAATTAAACATAATAGCCAAGATAAGTACAGATAGCTCCATGAATGCAATGATACGTGTTGCAGTAATTCAAGTAGATTTTTGAGGGCTAATACACAGACACTCAAGATCCACCATACCGGTAGATCATTTCATACAGTGATCCGCGTTGCAGCCATCCAGTCAATGTCTAAAATTGTCGAGAGACATAAGGCCGGTTGATCTGCGCGGTATTCATGCACTAATACACGATATCGGTGTTATGTGCATACCACCTATATCGTGTATTTAACACTAATGAGCAAATTAGCATATATATTAGCATATATGTATATATAATTAAATACAGATATAAATATTTGATACTCTTAAACACTTAATTTTTTCAACACACATGCTTTCAATAATCTTCAACACAGTTCCCTTCTTGAATATATACTTTGTAATAATTTTAGTTGCATGTGAATACATTTTTGATAATCCATGGTGTTTAAGTTATATTTTACTTATAGAGCGTGCATGTAACAACTAGGATTTCCAATTTTATGGATTCAGTTGTTATTAAGCAGTTTTGATAAATTTATTTAAAAAGGCGTCCTTAAGATGTATTAATATTCATGTATATATCAATTTCATTTGAACGCTCTTGCACTGTGTTGAACACTCCTGCAACATGTTGACACACATGATAAAAAAATATATCCCGAATGATCATAATATTGATTAAGTCGACTTAACACCCTATCGCACCTAGCTCTCATATATGTTTGACATTCGTCTTACCTGGACACAGCTCTATACTACAATTCTCTACTTCCAGCATACCATTTATCATCACGTAACACCATTCGCCATTAATATTGTCATCTGGATTCCTGCCAAATAACAATAACAAATAGCAATGCCTAATACTAAATAACAATATGCACATGTTTGCGGTTAAAAAAGTGAAGTTCATGTATAGAGTTTATCTTGAACTTAACTTTATGGATTTGTTGAATTAGCTTTATTTTATTTTTGTTTCAATTTTTACGCATCAAAATAGTAAAACTTTAATAAGTTTCATATTTGTCAGCAATGTATTAATTGATTTTTTGTTCAACGAAATACGTAAATAATGTGTCAATTTCCTATTTATCAAACTACATTAAATATGATTTAGAAAAGTAGAGAAATATGTACATATACTTTAAACAGAAACAACGTGTTATTCTAAAATTGTATAATATGCATTCCTGCTTATATCATGCGAATATTTATATTCTATTTTATATTTAGACAATTATCATCTTTATTTTATAAAACAATTAATGTGTTGGCTAACTTATCTAATTAGATTTATTTTAGTATTGGAATTGCAGTTTGCTCGTGTATTTATTTCATCATGTGTTTTTGTTCTGAAAGGAATCTTTTGTTGAACACTTTTGATAAAGTGATTAATATTTGAGCATTTATCGCTAGAGCTATTCAAAATGGCACTTAACGATGCTAACAATTACATAATCTAACTTGCAGTTAATCAAATTGAATCGATCCGTTTGATTTTAAAAGAGAACAAAAAGATCAAGCGCAACAAGAGAGCAAACATGAGAGCACGAAAGGAGAGCGAAGGAATCGATGGAAAAATAAATCAAAAGTATCGAGGGCAAAAATATCGAACACGAAATGTTCTTGTGACATCAGCTTAGAAATAATTTACCTGACAATTATTATAGTGCATGATATTGAATGGTCATAATATTTATGTATTGTTTCAAGTATTGACAAATTTCCGCAGATGAATATTCATCGAAAAACGTAAAATCGTCAATCGAAAAATTTTACCATTTTTTTTGCAAAACAACAACATACGTAAACAATTATTTGATACACGTGGTATTGTTTTATTTTACTACATCGTGTTTACTAGCCATCGTCTTCATCGTAATATATGCTTGCTCTCCTATAGCAGCAATCATACACATGCAATTCTTAGTGAACAAATACTCGACAATGTTAGTCTACACTCAACTAATGTCTGCATTTATTGCCAAAATTGTATAAATGTTCTATTAAGGAACAAAAATAGATACCCCTATAAGCAAAGGCTCTGAATCAAGGTATTACCTGCATTTATTGCCTAAATCGTCAAATGTGTTATCGGGGAATAACACTAGATCCCTCCATAAGTGAAGAGTTGGGTCGAATTCCACTGGTAGATCTTCCCATCTAAGGCATTCTCGACCGGATGCGGTTACATGCACACTGCCATTGTACGGTAGATCAAAGTAGTCTCTTTTGCAGTCTGCCAGATCTTAGACAATAATCATAAATACAATAGACATAACATCGATGTACCCTGTTTCGTAGACACCTAGGTCTCAGTTGTTTAATATCTATTGCAATCAACTAGATTATTGCAAATAAACATAAATACAACGTTCTGTACGTCAAAGTTATCGCATTTGCAGTCAGCTAGATCTTTAAAAAATATTATATATGCGGTATACGGTACCGCAATGTAGTAAACTGAATGCAAAAAAATAACCATAAATACAATGTACATTATATCGATGTACTTTGTTTCGTAGATCTAGAATAGAGCTAGATCTAAAAAAGGTAGTTAATTGAATGTACGGTATATCAATTTTCTATCTTTTCAGTCATCTCGTTCTTAGAAAAATGGTCATAAATACAATGTTCAGTACGTAAAATTAGTCTCTTCTGCAGCCAGCTAGATAAAATAATCATAAATGTTATGTACGTTAAATCGATGTAATCTCTTTTACAGACCACAGGAAACAAAAATGCGTATAATCAATATGTCAAAATGTGTTTAAAATCTATGGAAAATTGTGCTACAATCGACAACAAATGTGATCTCTTTAGCAATAGCGATCGTCATATAATATTATTTTAAATGTTCTATTTTATTGATTCATTGAGTTAGCATGTACTATTTATAAAACGTACTTGTTGTAGTGTTAATAAGCTGTGGTGTATCAGTTGTAGCAATGAAGTCTCCAGTCAAATGACTCTGTGCTGTTGAAATAAATGCATTTGACATTGTACTTATATGTAAAA
Organism: Hydroides elegans; assembly: GCA_001703475.1. NCBI lineage: Eukaryota > Metazoa > Annelida > Polychaeta > Sabellida > Serpulidae > Hydroides > Hydroides elegans. The sequence goes on along the minus strand of LQRL01146791.1, from coordinate 5,200 downwards.
TTCAATGACAAGGATCACTAACTTTCAAATAAAGTCATCATCTATTCAAACACTTTTGCAACGATGCAAGCAGTTGAATATGGGAAAATCCACTTCTAACGTTAAAATATATAAGATTTGTTAGTTTAAAAAGTATTTCCTCGTTTTTATTCACATAAATAATTTGAAATGATCTAATTATTGGTTTCTGATAAAAACACGTGCATTAAGATGCCTTGTTTGCAACAGCTGGCGAGAATATTTTGTATATTGCAAAGGTATGCATTTCTAAATTTCCTGATTGTTATTGCTGTATATGGTAATTATGTCATGTACAAAGCGGATCTGTAATATAACTAACCTGTAACAGAGTATGACGTTTCCATGATTATCTCCGGTTGGGTGCTTTCTAATGCCGCTGATGTTTCAGCGGTTGTTGCGTTCGATTCATTGGCTGATGTTAAATCGATTGTTGTCACATTCTCTTGGCTATCTTCATATTGGTTCTTGCTTCTTTCATCTGCTTATAATTTGAAACTCACTGTTTTTTTGTATCTTTATTTTTATTAAATTGAATTAGCATACCAATTGTAAATATATACTTTTACTTCCAGAATAAGAAATGCTAAGATAAATTAAAAAATTATACGAAGCTTTGAATATACAATTAATATGCTACTATAACATGGTATGGTGCCTGTGTATTTGATATGTTATTTACAGGTGAATACCTTATAGTTTAAGAAGACGTAAGATAGAAATCGATAATTATTAAATAATTATGTGCACAGGCTATAACAAAGCCAGATTAGTAAAATACTTTAATTCTATGAAATTTCATTTCAAGCAATATCTACTTCGTTTTGCTCTCACTTGATATTTTTAAAACACTTTATAAATAGCACAACAGTGATAATATGAAATCGGAACTGATTGAAGCATATACATATTTCAACATTGCTAAATGTGTTATAATAAATATGTGACAAGATCTCAACCTTATAGATGACAATGTCAATCTACTATTTTTTTTGATAATGTTTGGAAGGGACAAGTAAATTATAAATTATTAATTATGATTTCAATGACGCACAAAAAATAATTTTCATGCTTTGCCGAACAGGACATAGTTTTGAATTATAATTAAGATTTTATAATTCAGCGACTAACCTATATCTAAACCAAGTCCCGACGTTTAACAAAATCACACTCAAAGGTATTATTTCTCTAAATTTTGGATTTCAAAAGAATGCAGAACGCATCGAAATAATATTAAAAAATATCGCGCTTTAAATGCACATATGTTTATCTGAATATTTTTTATTGCAGTTACAAAAAACCTTAATTGATTAGAAACTTGTATATTCATATTTATTATATTACGTTATCATTTTATAGTATATAAATAGTAATTATGTACACAGTCTGATGTAAAATGTTTATTGAGTCATTAAGAATGCAAATGTTATCGTGTTCATTCATTTTATATTAAGTAAAAAGTTAATTTATGTAACACACGTTTACCTTTACTTTGAGAGTCTTCAAAGATACCATATTTTTTAAAACATATATAATTATTTTCAGAAAAAAAGAGTAACAATGCTACGGCATCGATTTACCTTTATATTGAATCATTGAATTCTTGAAATATACATTTACCTTTGATTTGAAAGACAAAATACAGAGCTGTTCCGGTGACCAATAACACAGCTGCTACTAAGGCAGTTGTGATTACAACCCATTTTTTCATCGGCAGTTTATTTCAATCTTGATTTGAATGATTCATTTCACGTTATTTAGCCGGCAAATATTGCGTAACAATCCTACTGGTATTTCTATCAAATATATAGTTATTGTATACTAACTTTCAATGTCTTTACATACATATAATGTGTTACATTATGTACGTATGTCCGTTTCCAAAATATAAAAACTGATAAGTATTAGTAGGCAATTTATGCACACGCTATTACGATCATTTGTCTGCTTGTCTTCGTTGTGATTGCAATAGATCCCCTGAATGCCGATTTTTAATTCTGGTTTAGAAATAACAACTCTATGTGACAAACAAATGCGCTTTTGTTTTAATCATTTCAAAAAGTGTTGGGATTAAACATTAATTTTTGATAAACCACTTAGCCAGGTTAGCCAAATTAATGCTAGGCTAGAACATCATTTCGAAATATGCGTTTATTCAACATGAAACTTGTTTTCTACTTGATTAGATTTTACACAAAAACTTCTATAAGCTTCAAGATAATTGACATAAAATATAGGCATAAAAAACTGTGTACTTTGTTAGTTACCTAGCTACGCTAGACGCTTCATTATATTCAATTATAATACTGCATAATTATTTTATTACTTTGCTTATTTCATGGTTCAAAGATCAGCATACTGATGAAATTACGTTTTTTAGTTAAGTATGCCTTTCTTTTAAATTATCAAAACTCAATTTGCCAATAGACTGATTGCAATTTCATAATTTAGAAGAAGCACTTTTGTTTTGCATACAAAGCCTCAATCGATATGGGAAGACAAAAGGGTTGAAAAGCTAATCAGATTTACCTGGAAATACTACAGAAATGACATGCTTCTCCTAATTTGGTAGCAGATTTCGGGGTTTCAAAACAGCTAAGTCCGCAATATAAAGTGACTGGTGGACCGTTTTCAGCCCTGAAATCTCCTCCCATTTCCAACATAATTTAGAATTTGGACTGCAACTCCGCAGCTTCGGTAACCTTCATTGAGTTCAGTGATTATTATTATGAAAGGGAATTTCATTTTTAAGAAATCGTTAATAATCTGTGCGCTTTAATTTCAAACCTACAATAGTAACCGTTGCCAAGTGGGATTCGTATAACAAACACATTCGTATTGCACACTGATTTCGGCCACAAACAGCTGATAAGGACGTCGTGGTGACACCCCCTTCTTCATCGTCATTTTTATTCTAAATATGATTCGAGTGATTCATTTGTATTAGCTAAGCCGGAGGATAACCCGCAATTAACCTACTTATATGTCTATCAATGTTTATTTAAATGATAAATTTATGTATGCTATTTAGCTTAGGTTAAACTACATCATCAGACTTTTTTTATTCATACGCCTGTTCCCTTGCGATTGTAATTGGCTCCCTTAAGACTTAATTCGAATTTATATCAAGAAATTAACAGCTTTTTATTACAAAACAATATGGTTCTTTATTTTGACCATTTCAAAGATTGTAAGGATTGAAAATTATACATGTTTATATGTCACTTAGCCAGATTCCCCAACTGCGTACTAAGCCAGACAATTAAGGAGCTATTATGTACAATCGATATGAAAAATATGATTAATTGCACATGACAATTGTTGCCTAACTGATCTTTTTACCGGAACATAATCATAGTTATGCTGATAAATATGATTTTACTGTTGCTTTATTGTGTTTGAAATTGTCTATTGTAATTGGCAAAAAACCAATACAAACAGCTGAATAGTATTTTGATTATATGGATTATATATTGATTAGTATTAGCCTTAAATATGTGTATTGTTAGTTACTTTGTTACTTTAGACGCTTCATTATATTAAATTACAATACTTTGTTATTTTTTTTATGAAATTGTCCATTTTTACATGGCTCGATAATCATCATACTATTAACTTTTCTACATTAATGTACATTCTTAACTAGAAATGTACTACCGCAATGGGGCCCGGGATTTTTATAAACTAATTTAGATTAGTTTATTTCATAATATCACCATTTTTTTTAAAGGTGGCAAAATATTATATTCCACCAAAAATTTTCCATGTAGCTGAAATCATTAAAAAACTATGCAAACTACACAATCATACGTATTTCCTATTTCATACTCT